>JAYRBW010043170.1:0-11573 GCA_036023295.1 Invenusta paracnida
AGTGGACTTTTCATTCCTCAGTTTTAATATGTAAGCAATTACTTTTCACTCCCGCATAAAATGAAAATTTATTTTTAAGGCAGAAGCGACAGATTAGACGATGCGGTAGCAAAGTAACAAAATGCATCGTATATGAACGTTTAAAAGAATTTCTAATATAAATACATTTTTAAAAGTGGTCAATTACGATGAAAAATTGTTTCTTTTTATTATTATTATCTAAACAAAAACGACCGCGTCGCGAAAGTGAAAGCCAAGAAACGAGCTCTTCAAAAGAAAAACGTTAAAATTATATTGATGATAGAAAGTGCAGCCATTTAAAAATAGATATAAAAAAGGACGCTAAAATGAAAAAAACAGAATTTTAAAAGTATAATGATAATATGTAGTATTGCCATCGAAGATTTTGATATAAACATGGACCTATTGATATCATTGTTACAATACTTTCTGTTTAAAATACATAAATGTATAGATCAATATGGAACATAGGTATACGTCTAAACTGTATAATTTAAAAAAATATGACAACAAAAATTATGACAAATTCTTGGCAATGGGAATTTTTTACAAAAGCAATGAAACCCACATGAATGCAAAAAGTGATTGTTTTAAGTAAGCCAATTTTTATAACAAAGTAAAATAATATAATTTATACCATTGCCACGATTTTTTTCAGAATTTTTGTTGTCATATTTTTATGAATTTACAGTTCCCTTATTGATCTATACATTTAGGAATTTTAAAAAGAAAGTATTGTAACAATTATATTTTGGCGCCATGTTTATATCAATTTCTTTGATGGCTGTATTTATGTATACGGTATCCTTAAAAAAGTACGTTTTTTATTTTTATAAGTTTCCGAAAAATGTAGATACTTGCAATATATGACTCTGCGTTATTGATTTCTTTGGTAGTTCTATGGTATTATTGATTAATATTGTAGTTCTAAGTTGTTATTTATTTCTATATGGTAGTTTTCATTTGTTGAAATATGTTCATAGATTTTGTATAGTTTATATCATATTATATTATTTCAAAAAATGTCTACTAAAAATATCAACTTTTTCATTAAAATATATTTTTTAAATAATTACAAGGCTGTGAAAATAAGAGAATTACTCACAAACGTATTGGGAGGTGTTAGGCAAGAAAGGTGGGTACAAGTATTATGCAAAGAATTCAAAAAAGGAGAACGGGAAGGTGTTTTGAGGTAAATTTGATCTGGGCGTCCCCAAACTCTGAAAACACACCACAGCATTGAACATATAAAATAGATTTTTTTAAATGATGACAGAATTTCCATACGAGAAATAGCTAAACAAACAGATTTGTCAAAATCAACTGTACATGAGATCATAAGTGAAGATTTAGGCATGACCAGTGTGATGGCTCGTTGCGGTTGGGTGCCACGCCCACATATAATTTCTAAACAACATCAGGTAGCCCGAGTTCAATGTTGTGAAAACCTTCAACAAAATGTTTTATCAAGAAGAGGCATGCGTCAAAGATTATTCATTTGCGATGAAAAATAGGTTTATTACAAGCGTTTTCCTCTACAACATTCAATAAGCCGTTGGGTTCCAATAGATTCCGTTGAACCTGCAGGAGATCGACCTACAATTCCACGGATGACCATTTCAATTTCGGCAAAGATGTTTCGTGTTATTGTAGCAGCTAACTTCTCAGGTGTACCTCCTATTTTGAGATTCGAAAAGGAAGAATCTGTAAATGCAGAACGATACATTATTTTCATGAGAATTGCCTCCAGTATCTTCAAATTGAACACCATATGCCACCAAGACGTCTTATGTGGATGCACGACAATGCGAGACCACATATTGCCAAAGTGGTTATCAACTTCTTTGAGGAGCATGTGATAAGATAATGTTAAACAGTCTCCGTACTCCCCCGATCTCAATCTGCCTGACAGGTTTGTTTTCAGAAACCTTAAAGGCAGCAGACGGAATATCGAGTTTCAAAATAGTAATGAAATACGTCCTCATCTTACAGAGTTCCTCAATAGTCTTTCAGACTACAAAATGAACAAACAGAACTCCAGAATTTTATGGATTATTGTCAGGTTGTGTTTAAAACAGAGGTGTTTATCCTTAAATTATATTGTTTTTCACTTGTTATTGACTATATACAATTTTTATTCATAAATATATTTATTGTAATAATGTTCATAAAAAAAATAATAATTAAAAAACGCACTTTTTTTCGGACATCCTATTGGCAGTGTAAACATCTGAACATAAAATTTAAACTTTTTTCGATAAGATACGAATCTCAGTATCTTTTTTGCTGGGAAGTACATTTCGCTTTACATTTAACTTATTACATTTTGGTTTAATTGCCAAAGCTTTTCCTTTAATTTAAATGTTGTCTTTCGTGCTATTCTTTTGTAATATGTTTTAGAAAAGTCTACGAAACTGGTTGATAAAAAATATAAATTTTACTAACGCTCATCTGGGCTTAACGATGCTACGCTACCGCATTGTCTATATAAATGATTTAATGCCAAATACGTTTAATCGGGGTTTTTTAATCTAATGTCTTTGTTTAATGCTTAAATTTTATTTTTTTCGAGACGGAATAAAAAAATTACTTATGGTAATTTACTGATATGTATTACAGACCATTTAATATTGATACGATTAAATTTATTAAGAAACAGAACAAATCCTAGTATACTTAATAGTAGGTATACAGTATACAATAGTAGAGACATATTGAAAATATTTACAAAATAACTGTTAATTATATAATTAAATATAGTATTGAAATCACATATATAATAACTTTAATAATAATTGCAGTAGGTACGCAAATTTAATTTAGCTTATAGATATAAAATAATTTTAATGCTTAATATAAATATTCCTTTTAAATAATATGTTTTTATTTAACTTACTTATTCTCAGGGGAAAATATTTATTTTTAACTTATATTCGTAATATTACCTATTTGTAAAACTAATTATTATCTGCATGGCCTTTAAGTATAACATTTTCGACAGATTTTCTAATATATTAAAAAAGTTCTCTAACAATTAAAACTTTTAATTACTTTTAAAACTCTACACCATAGAATAATTACCATTATTATTTTAATATTATCTGTGCTTCAAACCTCTTCGTAAATCATTTACTACAAAATGTTCATTTGATTAAAGTAGCGAAACACGACGCCAGATGAATATTTTCAATTCAAATTTTACATTTCATATTATATTCTTCCTTTAAAACGATTTCAATATTATATTCTGCAGTTGAATCCAAAGTCGAAATATATTTATTGATTATTAATGTACTGCAGATTATCAATAATATTTTGCACAATTGACGCCTTATACAAAAATGGAATTTCTTTTATATATTTTACAATTATCCTGTAAGTTTGTTTCCATATACAAAAATCCTATTTTATTTATAAAAAAACATTTGTTTAAAGAAATTAATTTAGCAAATCTGTATACAATCTAGATCAAAGCGTATATAACATGTTATGTTAGTTATCTGTTGACTATTAGATATTTTTCTAAACTACTAGTACTATATTTTTCTACTTAGAGTTACACTTATTAATAATAATTAATTAATTTTACTTAATCTTGGTAATGGCAATAACTTTTGAATAAATAAAATTTTATTAAATAAAACTGAATAATAAAAATATTAAAGGAAAAATATAATATTTCCTATCGCTAACATAGTACTTGAGATTTCATTAGTACATAATATGTAGTACATACATATGTTATTAAAAAATATAAATTAAAATAATGGCAATGGCAATAGGAACCTAAAAACTAAACTATTTTTCTGGGTTCTTTTTAACGAAGTATACTAAAGCTAGAATATAAAATATCGTTGCCGAATGCATATTTGAGGCGTAGGTTATATTTATGTATTTTTGACAATTTATAAAAAAATTACGAAAACTATTTTATTAGCATTTCAAGGTTTTGTTTATGCTGATAAGTTTCAAGTTTTTAAATGATGCAACGTTAAAATAAAAGCATTTTAATTACAAAAGTATGCAATATTTTATATTTAAAAACTATATTTGCGCCCACATATATAAGCCATTAATCTTACTTTGACTTTGTGACTTGACAAGCCACAACATAATTTATATAAAGCAAATTATTGTTTTCGTTGATATTAGCCCATTTTAAAATTTGTATGGAAGCAATGCCAATTTATAATGTCTTCAAAATAGATTGAGTACCCCTTTCATATAATTGCTTAAAAAAGTTAAGATTATTATTAAAATATTCCGATGATGCAATGAAGATAGCCTTTATTTGAAGCTTTTCTGAAGAGGTCATTGAATAATAATTATGTTTGTCAAAATTCTTAGATATATATTTTGAAAACCTTTATATAGAGTCTTCCTCATTCGGAGTTACAAAATCGTTTGATTCTAAAATATGTTAATATTTCTGTTTGTATCAAAGTTTAAAAATGAATAAGAATAAAATATGTTAAACTCATTATAATCTTCTCAATTTTAGACGAAATAATTAGAAGTAAATATTTTTATAATTACAGTCATCCTTGCATTGATTAGATGACAAAAATAATACGAATATTGGGGCTAAGATTCTCGATATAGAATTGTTATCTTTTTGTATATTACATTATTTTATTTTCAATCGTTTCTTTCGTAATTAGTGAAAACTTATCCAAACAACTGCAAAATTACTCAATACTATTTTAGTTAGAATTGTTTGGAATCAATGTATTCAACAAAAATTAAGGAGACCTTTATGTTATTTTTGTTCAAATTTTAATCTTGGATCCATTTCTATCCCTTCAATGTCAGGATATATATTGACTATAACCTGTTTTGAATCACCGACCCTTTGAATTATAGGCCAAGTTGTATTAAGTTGTATATTTATACTGAGTGCGTCACACTATAGTGTCAGCTGTAGTCAATATTATTCTTAGTTATTATTTCTCTGGGAATTAATGATTAGTGTGCACCCTTTCACGTACCCTTTAAAAACGGGGTGATTGATAACCACGCAGGCCCAAAAAAGCGACACAAAATTTGGTAAAGATGCGAAATACATTTCATTGGCCTTCATTGGCCCATGTGAATAATGGGGGGGGGCGGGCTGGCCCGTGGGGGGGGGCCCCCCCCCCCCCCCCGATTTTTCATATAGCATCTATTGATTAAAATCGTGTATATTTTAAAAGGGTGTATTTTTTATTACCAAATCTATCGTAGTGATGCAGCAGTGTTTGCTGCCAGTAAATAGTGAGTCAGAACCAATTTAGTTCACTGCAGTGACTTGCAGCTAATTGGCTACCGCAAGTTAGTAATTAATTCGTAGGACAAGACAGTAAGACAGTAAGGTGTACAGTGCAGCATGCGAGCAAACTCGACTGGGGACCAATGCAAAGCGCCTCCAAGACGGTGATCCCTGGATGGAGAAGAATCTACTACAGATCCCAATACTACAAAATGCCTGCAAACTACTGGAACTATCGAGGAACTATCGAGGCGCTGGGTTTTTGGGAAGAGACTCCGGTAAACTGGCGTTCTGGAGTCTCATGCTAATCCGCACCGGAGATATGGAGGAAAACCCCGGACCATCTAGCGGCATCAAACTCAAAATTCTGCAAAAGAACGCAGACAATCTGAGAACCCAACTGGCCAAACTCAAGCACTGGTGCAATACCCACAAATCTGAAGTGATAGCGCTCCAAGAATGCAACATGCCGAAGGAGAAAGCAACCAAGATCATAGGCTATGATGAACCCATTCTTCAAAGCCGGAACACAGGAAGAAGAACTGGCAGGGATCTTAAAGGTGGGGATGTTGCAATATATCTTAGACAGGGCATCAAGTACAGTACCATCGACAAAAAGCCTATTAGAGAAAACGATGCAACCACCGGAGACATGTATGTCCCTCCCATTAAATCGGGCCAAACAGATGAGAGAACACAGAACTTTGATCCAGGAGCACTACCATCAGAGGACCAAACCATAATCCTAGGAGACTTCAATGCCCACCACACAAGTTGGGACGAGAACTGTACGAACGCGGATACGCTTGGGAACGCTATCGAGTCCTGGTGTGAGGAGAACAACATATGTATATGTCTGTAACGAAGGTTAGGCCACGAGAATAAATAGAGCTACAGGAAACGGTAGCGCACCAGACATAACCTAAGAGGGTAGCGTGGCTGACGTCGGATCAGGAAATACTCGGTTCGAACCCCAGCCACGCTTACTTACACTAAGCGCCATAGGTAGCAGAGAGTTAAGGGACTCTGTATAAAAAATGTCTACCCCGGAGGTTAAAGTGAGCCGCCGCCCGTGGTGACCTTGGGACTAGTTTATCTAGTACAAAATGGCTCTCAAAGTTCCGGAGGGCATGTAGACATGTCGTTGCTTACAGCTCGTACTACTATTAAACTCTGGAAATAATAAAATAGTAATAATAATAAATATAATAATAAATAAATAGCAGACCATACTCATCGCGTTTGAACACTGGAAAGAAGAAGTAGCCCCTAAAATTACAAAGTGGAGCTTAAAGAAAGCAAAGTGGACGGAATTCCCCCTAGCTACGGAAGCAAAGGTGGGTGCGGTGTCAGGTGATACCCTGAATCAAATGGTAGAAAACTTCACAGAGAAGATTATCCAAGCGTCACGCGAGACTATTCCTAGAGGCAGTCGCACCTTGAATAAACCATACTGTAATAAAGAGATCGAAGAAGCCATCAAGAAAAGAAAAGAAGAGACCACTTTTAAGAATAGGAGCGAAGAGGATAGAGTCAAATGGATCGAAGCAAGACAAGAAGTGCGCAACATCCCGGAGAAAGCCAAGAAAGAAAGAATTTGTAGCTAATAAGGTGGACAGTAACACAGACACCACAACCCTCTGGAGAACTATCAAAGCAATGGATGGCATAAATCACCCGAAGACACAAGGCAAGGCCCTGACCATAACAACAACGGATAGCAGTATACCGGAGAGGTGAAAGAGAAAGTGCTATACGAAGATCGCATGAAAGCAGAAGCCTTCGCCAAAGAATACGCGAACGTGTCTAGATTACCCCGCGAGAGAGATAGTGATAGAGAAATCAGAAGAGAAAAGATCGAACATCAGACGAGAGCATGTAGAAACTGCATTGGACAGAGAAATGGAAGATGCTGCGAGATTGAAGATTATGAAATCTCTAAAGCTATCATAAAATTGAAAAATGGCAAGGCGGCGGTTGACGATGGGATCCATGGCGATATGATTAAACACCTCGGAGACAAGAGAAGAGAGGAGGCTAAAAGAAATGTTTTACATCTCGTGGATGAATGATACTTTCCCAAACAGATGGAAAGAAGTCACTATTTTCCCAATCGCAAAGAAAAATAGAGACCTTAGTAAAATGGGTAGCTACAAACCGGTCAGCCTCACTAGCCACATAGCGAAACTATTGGAAAGAGTGATCAGAGGTCGTCTGTACTACATCATCGAAAAGACAGGAGTAATCGGGGACACCCAAACTGGCTTCAAAACAGATCGCTCAACAGAAGACCAAATAGGCAGAATGGTCCAATCCATCCAAGATAGTTAGTTGGAATGAATCCAAACCAGCTAAAAGATTTGTCCTAACGCTGTACGATGTTTCGCGGGCGTATGACAAAGTATGAAAGGAAGGGCTCATCATTAAAATGTACAGAGCAAGCCTTCCAAGATACATGATTAAATGGTTCCAAAACTTCTTAGCAGACCGAAGAGCCAAAGTAGAAATCAACTTCGAACACAGCAAATACCACAGCTACAGAGAGGGACTCTCCCAGGGAAGTGTTCTAGCCCCAACGCTGTTTTTTATATGGATTAACTACATAAGTGTGAATATGACAGATAAGGTTGAAAAGTACCTCTTCGCAGATGATATGGCAACTCTGGCTCAACACACGAAGCTAGATATGGCAATCGACGCTAGTCAATCAGCAGAAAACGACCTTAACACCTGGGTGAAACTCTAGAAACAGAAACTAGCGGTGGAAAAGACATCATATGCATCATATGAAAATGCATCATATTCTCAACATTGTCCAAAGAAGCCAACATCACCATCGACGGTGAAACAATCAAGACCAGTAAATGTGTTACATTTCTTGGAATCACGCTGGACAGACTTCTTAACTTCAACATCCATGCGAGAAATATCAGAAGTAAGACAGAGAACTGAATCAAGCAATTATCAGTGCTCAATAACAAATGCTGAGGTTCAAAGAGAACAGAGAACACTCTTAGAAGCGTGCACATGACCTACTTACGTACTGCTGTCGAATATGCAGGTGGAGCATGGATGCCGGCTATGAACGATACGGCCAACAACCAAATCGAAATAATCCAAAGAAAGGCAGCGAAAATAATAATAATCTGTTGTAGATCGAGGGCAGACGAAGTGGAGGAGGAAGCTAAATTGGAACCTATCAACACCAGAATCGTAAGCAAAGCTACGAAACTGTACGAAAGAGCCATGCGAAGAGAAGAAAAAGACCCACTCAATATGCGGGCGAGGAAGAACAACAAAGCGAGATTGAAAACTACGGCGGGATGGTGAGACATAGGCATTAAAGTGAGTAAAGACGGCAACTATGTCACAATACCAAGAGAACTTAGAGCTACAGGTGCTGAACGACCACCATGGAAAAGAGTTCAAAATATCAGGATCACCACTAGTATCCAAGGATCCACTGACAGAAACAGCGAAGCTGAAAGAAGAAGGGCCGAAGTTGAAAACTATCTAACAACCCTAGAGAAAGTTAACTCAATTATTTACAACGATGGGTCAGCCATTGAAGGCGACAGAAATGGCGGCGGAGGGATTGTGGCTTACTGGGCAGACGGCAGTAAAACAGAAGAAGCCATCCCGGCAGGGATCCACTGCTCCAGCTGCAGGACAGAACTCCTTGTCCTTAAGAGAGGCCTGCTGATAATTAAAAACGCGAAGAAGGAGCAGACCGAAGACGCTGAACACCTCCTACTGAAATGTCCGAGATCGGAGGCCAGTAGGCGCGCGATTTTCGACACTAACAGCCCCAACCCAAAAGAAATCTTCAAAAACCCACACAAAATCCTCAAATTCTTCGATAGGATCAGTCGGGGACCCTCCAGTCCAGAACTAGAAGAAGAAGCAAGCTCAACTATCAGCATTCAACTGACATACTATCTATAAGTTTTTTGTTTACATAAGAATTAATAGATGTCCTTAATAATTCTCTTGATTTATTTTATTTAACCTATAAATATAAAACGTTATTTTCGTATTTTCAGTATTTTGGATCATTCATTCACACAGCTTGGGTAAGTAAACAGTTGTTAATTCGACATGAAAATTGCACTAAAAATGTTCAACGTAAACCTCATTAATTAACCATTTTTAAGAAAGCTTTCATAAATAATCTTATATAATTAATAACCCTAGCCCTAACCCTAACTCAGTACAACCACCAAGAAAAACTATTGCGCAAATTATTAATATTTCTACTCAGTTTGACTTAAACTAAAATTCTCTTATGTATACAGTGAAATATTCTACATATAATAAATATTTTCAATGGATTTTGTGGATGTCTATCCACCTTTGAGAATATAACATACTACTATAGGTTACACTACTCAGATTTCGTAAAATTTGTAGAGCTGTTTCCTTCTTATATCATACAGATCGACTAAATTGTGTATTATATTTTAGGAACTCCTTTAAGTTAACTATAGTTAATATACTGTTGTGGACTCTTTTTCAGGATTTAAGAATGAAACAACATTTGAATTGAAAACCAGCGCACTTTTAGGTGGTAAGTTGCATAATCATTTGCCAGTTTCGATAACTAGCATGTTTATATACGTACATCTATTTAATTAATATTTTCTAAATATAATTGCTTAGACGACAGAGGGCTTAAATATCAATTTGTATTTATTCACTCTGTAGATTACAGATCGAGTAAGTTTTCTTCTTTAGCTTATTTAAAACATTACCATGATTGGTTTGCTTAGTATTACTTATCAATACAAATTATGTTTCGAATAAAGTAGTGTTTTATTAATAGTAAAAATATTATATTATATATTTTACTATTTAATAAATGATCAGTAGCATGCCAAATATATTTCTAATTATTTAAATATTAAAATGAAAAATTTACAATTGATAAAAACTTTTCAATTATATCAAAAAAGGACTGCCACAGAATTGTCTATATCTTGATAGTTAAGTCATATCATAATAGTCATTACACCCCCCCCTACCCCCCCGACACTACCCAGACCCCTCCTGTCTACCCCCATGCGCCACTTTGATCGCTTGCTACGTGAACAACACCTGTCGATGCACCGTCATTCTCACTGGCAGTGACCAACAAATGTTCTGCTACGATTGTAAGCACTGTAGCGAAAACACAACCTGTAGGACTACTGAGGAGGTCGGTGCCGTGGACTGTTTCAACTGCAATCCAGAAGAGGTCAACTGTACGTCAACTACTTGCTATTTTGTAGTCATTCTGTAATACAGAACTGTTTGCAACTTAGGTAGATTGTGATTATTACAAAATATTTTATTAATATTTTTCCCTCTTTTTATTCTTTATTCAACAGGCAATGAATTATACTTAGAGGAAATTGCAAATCAAACAATTAACGGTACATATGAACTTTTATTTACAATCCTTAGTTTTTGCAACCTTAAATGACATTTAAATTTTCAATTCATTATGTTTCGTTCTCAAGAAAAAATCGATCAATCTATTGATTTTTCTTGTGTCTGTTCATCGCTTCCATAACAAATAAATATGCATTAGTGTCGAGCATACATATTTCATTTCATTGATTTTCTACAGAAATTAACAAAACTTCAACTAGCAAAACTGGAAGAGATCGTCCAAATTCACCAGGTAAATTTTATTTGTAAAATTTGTAGTATCAGTAAATTTTTTTGCACAGCTTGCAGTATAATTAATCTAATTCGTAGGTAAATATCCGAAAGATTAATAGTGTATCTTTCTAAATTACATAAACAATTTTCCAATTATTATATAATATAGACGTTATTGATGTTCTACTTGGAATCGCCTATAAACAACTTTTAACTCCATGTTTTGCTTCTTACCTTTAATATTTCATGTTTAAAGTAAAGTAACATTAATTTTTAACATTATACACGTTAGTTAGGAATTTTCTTCTTTGTTGTTTTTGCAACATTATTTAGGCTTCTACAAGAAGCTCCTCATGATAATAATGGCCACAACTCTGACATTGTTCCTCATGACCGTCGCCATTACACAACTCTTCTGGCCGATCTACAAAATTCTCAAGTATTATAAAGGACTGGAAGAGACAAAACTCACATTCGAACAGAAAAGGTAATCCTAATATATTGTTCGTGAATAACAAACTTTGATCCTATATGTTGCAAAAGTACCTACAGGGTGTCCCATAAAAAAAGTACCAAAATATATTTTTTCATTTTTGTCTGTTGATTATCTGCAGGTTATTGTCTATGGCTGTATCGATGTTTATGAAAGAATTTTTGTTTT
>JAYRBW010043181.1:0-11573 GCA_036023295.1 Invenusta paracnida
TCATTTTCGTGATAATTTTCTATATTGTTATCTGTTGATAACCTGTATGACAGAAGAATGGTGTTATATTAAAGTGTTTATATGCAAAAAATATGTCATAATGTATAAATATAAAATTAATAAAACCATTGAAGTATTTTAAGTATTTTAAGTACTTAAGTAATAAACACACCATTATAATACTTTACATATGTAAATAATTATAGTCAGAATTGTAAATATCATTATGGATAAATTGAATAATAGTTCTTTCTACGATATATATAGGTTTTTAATTTATTTCACTGTCTCAGTAAGGAATTCCAATTTACCACTTGAGGTGATTAACCCATTGCTCCAGAATTAAGGTAAACGGAACTGTCACTCCCTTCAATTTGTATGCCTTCAAATCTGTAGTATTCAACCAGATCCAAGATCGAATCAAACCACTGAAGTTGAAAGATAAATCAATTTATTAATACTGTTGTGCCAATATTTATTTTGAGTGTTACAAAATTGTATATTTTAGGCAGCTAAATTAATATTATCCATTGTCGGGCGTTTGTAACTAAACTTAGGAGAAAAATAAGAAATGTATATTTTTAAGAAAAGTAAGTAATATATACATATTATCCAGTGCTTTTTGTACATAATGAAAGAGTGTTAACTTGACAAATATATACTTCCCAGATTTTTAAAATAATAAACGGATTTATGTAGCTGTTTCTGAATATAGCTATATTTTTAAATAGGAAAAAGGAAATATGACAAAATATCCGTATCAATGAATATGTCGCATAATTAATCCACGAGTTATATTATTTGTTATATGATCTAGCCACATTAAACATACGTTATGGATTTTATAGCTTTTCAAAAATATAATTGTTTTTGGTATTGTTTGCTTGTGTCTACAACTAAACATCACCTTTTTACAATTATTTTCGATAGAATTATATGATTAATTATAAATTAAAATGTATATATTTAATTGACTATGTTAAACATATTATGTAATGAAGAAGTAATCTAAAAGTCCGAGACCTTGCTAAAACATACCCATTAATAGATTATTAATTTATTTCTATGAGAATAATTTATTTATCTAAAAGTTTCTATTTCCAAGACTGATAATTTCTAATGTTCATTTATAAGACTAGTCGCAAGAGAGTATGAGCAGATCTTACTTTAGAAGCCAAATTGTATTTATATTTTATTAATTCATTTAATTCAATACACATCTATCAGTGACTGAATACATTTAAATGGTCATTTAGGTACATCAACATTTTCTCTGAAGACACATTTTCATATAAGTACCTATAACATTAAAGTTACAAATTTTTCACAAAAGTCATTAAGCTTATACATTGAAATTTTAAACGGTCGACCTTAAATATAATTTTCAAATTATATGGGGTGCTTCACATTATAGTTCAAGAAAAACCAACAGTTTAACTAAACTTGATGTATAAACTAGAAGTGAGGTTTGACCCAGTTTAACAGTTGTGGTTTAGCTGCAATCTAACTTATACCGCACCTGGGAGCTGCCTTCAGCCAATTGAAAGGCCCTAGTAACGAGGAATTCCCATATTTTATAAATAGAAATGAATTTGTATTTTACAGTTGTCTTTTGCAGTTGACTCACCCAGTTCTCTCCACAATATCAAGAAACATGTCAAAAATAAAATATCTATTTTTGCGTTTTATGTTTATATATTGTTTTGTATTACTGTTTATTTAATCTTTTAAATATTTGTAACAAATATGGATGAAATGTAGATAATATTTATAAGATAATAAGTAATATTTTAGCAATAAGTAATAATATGCAATGTTTCACAAACATTTCAATAGTAAAGTACCAGCCAAAATTAAATTTGATTGGACCACTAACGGCCACTTTCTCTGAAAAAAATACTTATATTAAAAAAAAAAGATTGTTGAAATGTTGCTCAATAACAACTCACTGGATACAGACAGTAAGCAAACAAGCATGCTGTGGTTGAAATTTGCTTAGATCTGTTAATGTTTTTCCATTTTTTATATTATTACCGGCAATATATTTATAGTTTTCATATGACCTGCCAGTTACATTTACAAATGCAACCAGTCATCAGTGACAGGAAAACCCAGTTTCGGAACACAGTTATATATAGTTGCTAAACATACAGTTCTCATTGATAGATAATATAACAGTCTTGAAATCATTATCAATTGGAATGAAATGAGCAGACAAAGTTACCAGTAAAATGTGTGACAGTTTAAAGTTATCAATTAAAATAATTAAGAAACGGTAAATACGCAAGATATCAGTTACTGGAGAATTTGTATTCTCGACAAAGGAAAATACGTTTTACAAAATTATGCAATACCGGCAATTGTAATGATGTCGTGATAACACCGTCTGAGTTGAAGTCGCAAAGTATTGTCAAGACTTCACTGAACCTGACATTTTCCACACTCTAAATATCCATTTCAAAATATTTCCAATGCGAATGTAGGATATGTTTATATGTAGGAAAGCAAATTTACTCGCCTTAGAATTGCACAAGGAGAAAATGCTTTATTTAAAGGAAGAATGTGGCGTAAAAATTAAAATTTTAAATTGAAAATTGGACTTGTTCAACGTGAAAAGGATGGAGTACCTTTCAAAGCTACTTTGTGAAATTAGGATCTACTTTATGCAAGATACCGTAAAGAAAGAGATAACTATTTTTTCTTCTGATTATTATTAAGTTGTATCCGTATTTTGATATAAATTATCCTATTGGTATAGGTCTTGGTATACCTTATAACTGAAATTATCTTTTTTGGTATATTTCTACTTTTTAAGAGTTAAAATTATTCATGAAAAATAAACATTTGCTTTGAAAAACATAGAGGAATATTTAAGGAAAATATATTATTATTTCATAGAAAAAGTAAAAATTTTTAGTTTTTAATATTTTGCTATTAATTGCATAATATGACTAATTGAGGCACATATATGTACCATTTTGGCAATGTGTATACTATATATCTCACGTTATAAAGAATTTACCTATTTAACATATAGACCGCCTATTACTAAAGGTAAAGTACTAAATTATACAAAACATGACTGTTTGTATTAGCAGTTTATTGAAGCTTATCGCATTACGATATCAATTTATCTATTTGCTGTATATTGATGCAAGTCTATCCAAGTTGTGGTTAATTTTATATATTAAGCGTCTTTTATCAATCATGACATTTCAATTGTGATAGCTTGTCATAGCTGAATAACAAGAATTGTATAATTACACTGAAGTTTTGAATACATCTGGAAAACAGATGTACGAAAAAACAACCACTAAACTTCAACAAATAAATATGTAAAAGAGGCTTAGCGTTTTATTCAAAATACCTATTTAACACCGAACTTCTGAAGTTTAGCTGTGGAATAGCAAATATGGATCAAGTAAACCCAAAGATTTTAAATAAATTGAACTTACTTAAACTTTCTCTAAACTTTCTCTTTGAATAAATTCCAATTGTGAAATACCGATTTATATTACAGTTGAACTGCATTATATAACTTTATGTTACAAGTTAACTATAAGAATAAAACGGTGTAAATCTTAAACAGGAACTGAGCAATAATTGAACTGGTTATAGTTAATTCCCAACTGTGAAGCACCCCGATAGAAATTTTTTCATAACTTTAGGACTCCGTTTGACCCCCCCCCTCTTAAAATAGAGTCTGTTGTGGTAAATATTCTCCTTACTTCTTCATCTTCCTTTGCTTCACCGATTGCCCACTGTTTGTTTTCCCGCTGCCTGATTTTGATGTTCCTCACACTGCCATCTGCGTAGAGACTGAGTACATAGACCGAATGACTTCCAGGACGTACAAAGAAATTTCCATTCTGATTAGAAGAGTGCCATTAGAAAAAAAGTTTTCAAAATTCATTGGAGATAAAAAATGAATTTCATACTTAAAAAAATGTAAGCTATGGAGGGATGACGCTAAATATGCTCGTTAACATTGTAATAGTCTTATACAATTTCTAGATATGTATAAATTATTTGGGACAACATCAAATATGCATAAAAGCAATCCAACATATAGGAAATATTAGTATATTATGTATTTATTTATAATTATAGAATCTTCGTGTCAAAATAGCTAAATATATTATCATTGTTTATCTGTTAATTGTGCACTTACTGCATGTGCGCTAATTTTTATAATCGATATTTAGATTAATTGTGTTCACTGTATCTCTTTCCCTGACTTCATGTATACATATATTAATACAACCTATTCAATACGAAGCACAACATCAATGTCAGTGGAATATAACAATATAGCCGCTATCGGCTTTTCTCTTCTTCTTCCTATACCTATAAAACAAACATAATACTTTATTGATGTTGTTAATATAATTGTTCAAATTACCTTTTTTAAGGATTTAAGAATTTGCTGGGCTTGATTCCGATCTCCATGGAAATACCAAGGTTCGTTTTCTACTGGCACCTGAAGATTGTTAGAAGACACATTATTATAATAAAGCATTAGATTTAATATTGTACTTATTTTTTTGGTTAGTTTATTGTATATATAAAAACATTTCCAAAGGTTATAATATATTGATTATTACTCTAAATAATTACCTATATTACTTGTATTTTTACAAATGCATCAAAATGCATATCTAAAAGTAAAAATGAAGCATTATAGGCATATATGCAATTATTAGTGGTATATAAAATCATTATAAATTCTGTAAAATTTGGTTTCAATTTAAATGTAATTTTTAAAACAAACAATTGAAGTATATAATGTTGTGAATAATTATTTTAATAAGTATTGCGAAAAGATCTTATATAACTTCACTTGAATTCGAAAAAATATATATAAGCATACCCCTATATTACTCCTAAACCTAAACCTAAACCAAAATCACCATGTCCAGCAATTAGGTTGCGCATAAAGTTTAATTTTTGTAAGATTTTAAAAATTAAATAAAACATTCAACTGTGATGATATTGTTTGTGTCTCAAAAATATTGTATTCAAAACATATGATGCAAGATAGGATTTTTTTGTAGTCACCTCAATAAAATTTCCAGATTTTTTTGCTTCCAGGAACTCCTGATAAGCTTGATTGCGTGCCTGATTGCTTACGCTGGACTCCTCCGTATAGGCTGAAAGTCTTCGCTCAACACTGCCATCTCCGCTACTACCATCAATACTAGAGGCCTCTATGTCAGCAAGGTCCGACTCAACCTCTTCGTGGTTTATGGTGAGCGATAGACGCGGAGATCGTCGTGAAATTATTGGCTTCTTTGACTGCACTGGTAGAGACAAAGACCGCGTGATGGAGGTTGGCTTATCAGACCCAGGGCTTGAATCCTTAGCCTCAACGCTAACACTATTTCCTCCAGTTTGAAGCGGTGGAAACGAATGATCGGGGAAAAACTTGGAATTAGGGGAAATAGTTGGTCGAGGTATATCAACGAATGCTTCGTCTGAAATCGAAATAGTTTTCTGCTTCTCCTGCTCCTGTTCACAACTCCCACTAAGCTCTTCATCGGGAACACCACGAGCCGGCACAGCTGTTTGAATTAAATCGTTGGTGAAGGAATCAAGAAAATCTTCGCATTTTACTTCATTATTTTCGTTCTTGTCATCGGTCTGGTTTGTACTTACTGACAAGGCAGCAATATCTGAGTTGTAACTCGGATTTTCGGCATAGCTAATTTCGTCGAAATCAGTTGTTGGTGAAACAGTCGTAGTATCCAGAATTTCCCCTACAATGTCATCAACATGATCAATAACAATCATTGGCGGTGGTTTCTTCTCCACCTGAATAGCGTTATCTATTTCATCAGTTTTGAGAATCGGATCAACAGATAATTTCTCAACAAAGTCAGACTCCTTTGTGTAAAATTCTTCCACTTGTTTATTCGCATTATCTAAATCATCTGTTGTTGATGTTTTTAATGTATCACAGACCTCATTTTCTATTTTATTTGATTGACTGTTTCCAGTAGATTGCATGGAACTAAGATCAGGTGAATTGGACTCATCGTTGTAAAACTCTTCACATTGATTAGTATTCTCAGTATGGTTTATGCAAGTCACAAACAGTTCATTATTTTCAATAGATGTTGGAGCCTCATTAGTCGTAGATTGGCTTGTTATTTTAATTGAGCTTTTTGAAGTAGTTTCGAATTGCTTATTATGAATTTTAGCTGTTCTTCTTTTTTCTTCTGCATCGGTGATAATACCCTGGAATTTTTTCTTTAACTCAGAAACTTTTCGCAAACCTTGACACAATTCCATGTCTTGGTTAATTAAAGAAGAAGCTTGTTTACCTTTGTCACTTTCATCGTGGTTGTCAGCTGATAGTTGATCTTTGCTGATTGCAGACCCTGTTAAAAATGTGAATGAATAATTAATTTATAATGATAAAAATGTTTTAGACATATCAAAAGGTACACATAAAGATATTAAATTTACAAAAAATAAAAACAAAATAAAAATAAATTAAATTAAATTAAATCATTTATTTCAATAAATGATTAAAAAGATTACCAGGTGATTATAATCGGATACTTAAGTATAAATGTCTTAAATGATGATTATAGCCTAATTCCAAAAAATAGTTTTTAATATTTTAATATTGATACAATAATAAGAATATTGATTAATACTAAGAATAACATTAATGCAGAGACACGTTAATATGAGTACTAAATATTATAATAATAATATTGCCACTAATTTCAATAAAAAGACACGTCAAGCATTTAACATCAATTTTGATATAACAATATCAAAATTCTTACAAAGTTTTTTCTAAATCACTCTTCATTGGTTCGGCAGTAAAACCAGGCTATTGAACTCTTAGAAAATCATCCATATCCTTCATATCCTGGAAGTCTTCTATGCCACGACTGGACTTAATCAGGAAATATCTATCGAGAGTACTGACGGATAGTGAGATTATTTATGCAGAGTAATATTTTCTTTATTTCGAGACTTAATAATGGTGCGTTCACATAAGGCGGTGTATGAAACAAATATTTCCAAGCATGATAAGAGTTATTTGATGTAAGAAATAATTTCCCATGTTGTGCATAAATGTAATAATATAGCGTTCTGCCAAGCAATTCATAATTGTAATATGTTTCCTTGCATTGAAACAATGACTAACATAATTTATTTGTATTCTATCATCGTTCGTTTTGTTGTTTGTGTTATATCTTCTTCAGGTCTCGTCATATTCTCAATTGTATTTCTTGATAGAATTCTTCAATAATATAATATATCCATTTCTCATCAATGCAATGTTTATTAAAATTTTTGGCAAGATTTGGTATTGCTGTAATAAATAATTGTACAGCATGTGACGATTTCTGACGATTACTATCGGCCAAAATGCGAGAATTTACTTTGTGTGAATGCACAGAAAATCTAAATTATCTTAGAGTATATTCCTAGTGATGATCAATAGTTACGAAAGATCTCTAACCGTTTAGAAAGGATCATGAGAAAAGTAATTTTCACATCGAGCAACATTGTTTTAGCGAATACTTCTTTGTGGTCCCCCTCTGCCCTTTTCACGGGTGAAAGACTGCCACCACATTTCTGAATTCTTTAGTAATCATTTTAACACGATGGTATGAAATAGGCTCCTCAGGCCATGCTGTCTCAAATATACGGTTAATGTCAACGCCTTTCATTTCATTTCTTTTTATATGTTTCAATTAGAGACAACATTAATTTTTTAGTAAACTCCTATTTAACAGTCAACAAGTGATAACAAATGTAAACTATGAAAACATTACAGTAACTTCTTTATGGATTACAATTTGAAATTCATGAATATCTATGAATATCTATGAATATCTATGAATATATGTACCTAAGAACATGCTAAGTGTATATTAAAATTAGTGACAACTATGTACATACGTGATGCTATTCTAGTAATGTTATTTATTTAATAAGTGTGTATGTATAAAAAAGACGATTTTTGAGATCAGGTCATATCTTATTTGTCGTAACTTTGATTTATTGAGTATATAATTAAAAAATAATATGTTACATTCAAATTTGTATATGAAAAACGCTTTTAATATAGGTAGCTACATTCCAAGATAAAATTATAATTATTTTAAAAGTTCAACACATATATTTTAATTTTTAAGTTCCTATTTGATATGTTAAGTTCCAACTATTAATAGTTACCTTTATATTGCATCACCACATTTATGGATTAACTGAGTGCCTCTAAAACGAGTTCAAATGGATTCATTAGCTATATTGGTATTCGTAAAAATATGGCCTACAGATATCTGCCTATAAAAATTAACTCCTTTGATTATTTGAATGTATAATTTAATTATGTGGCCAATATTTAACATTGTAAGTGCATGAATTTCATCTTATCTAATTTTTATTGCAATATTGTAAATCATTATTACACACCTTTTTGCTATTGATTCTCAGATCTTAGTTTATAATATTAATTTTTATATTAGTAATTTTAATTTTAGATGATGAAATTTGTATTCCCTTCACATATCTACCGGTAACTATCCTTCTATATAGATATATTTTCTTAAATATAAACCTATAAAATAATTATTTCAAATTCAATATTGAGGGATTTTACCATCTAATGTAAACTTTTAGATAAATTCACAGTTGCTAAATCAGTTTTGGAATAATACGTATGTAGGTATTCTTAAAAAATATATATATATAAAAAGGTATCCATCAATTTCTCCTGTCAGCCTTACAAAAAATATTTTGTAGTTGCTAATTTTATATACCATGTCAAAGAAACATTATATATTATATAAATGCTACTTAACAATAAAAATGATAATATAATCCAATCTTTTTGAACTGTTTCATTGTTTCATGTCGTATAATTCCCATATTTATTATTTTTTATTTTTTAAATATTTAGAATGAAAATAATTTTCTTTTACTATTTTAAATATTATTAATCATTATATGCATTATATTATATTATTTATTTAATAAAAATTAAATAATATTACCTAATTAAAAAAATTAATATTTCATTCTAATTGTCTATTAGATGATGTTTCAATCATTCAAATACAGCTTTCCAATTTATACCTATATATAATTATACATAATTATTGTACATACGCGCTATCCTAATAAAGTTTAACAAAGAATTCAAAACAAACTTCATTTTAATGGAACTCACCATTGTCATCGTTCTCTAATTGTCTTTCAAGCTGAAAAGTTGGAATCAAAATTAATGAGTGCATTATGAATTAAATTAAACTTCTGAAGAATGAATTATTGAAACAATTATGATTTTGATATATACCTCCATTTCTTTAGGCACCAAGTTTTAGGTTTTTTTTTAAATTGTAGGTATCTTGCACTATATCTTCCAAGTTAATAACAAATATTATCTGCAAAGCTACTAATCTTGTAATCTGAACAAATAGAAATCGTATTGTACAGTTATATATTTACTGTCAATAAGGATGTTCAGTAATATTTGTATCTTTCAGAGACGCAAAAGCCTATTACATTGTCTTGTCTAATATTATATATATATATATGTTGAATTACACATGTCTCCGAATATTGGTCCTAATTGTGAACGGATTTCGAATAGATGACTATATGATACAGCTAGATAGGAAGCAGCTATAATAGTTACATACCCTAATGTTGAAAGTAAAATGTAAACAAACACTGTCAGAGTGACCACACGTATAGGTACCTACCATTTCCAGATTTATGTCAATTCGCACCTACGTATATTAGTATGCCTTTGTTTACAGAATAGGCAATCTAATATTGGTAATTAATAAATCTAATTTAGTTATCTATTCAAATTAATTTATAAGATTGAAAATATAAGTATTCTATTTACTTGTATTGTAGCATTGGTTATAAAATACCTATATGCATCTGTAATTATATTGTTATATTTAATTTTAAAGATATTTGGATTTTAAAAAGAAGTTTTTATTATGGGAAAGCATAATACTATAACATGCAAATATATCTTGAAGTATTTGGATCGTTATTGTAGCAAAATCTATGTAAACTATGCATTAGGTACGTGATATGTTAATTAGGTATCTATCTCATGAAATAATGTACGTTGTCTTTGAAAATTTGCTAAAATGTAAACGAAATAAAAGCATGTCTATTTTGTTTAATTAAATATGTTAATATTAAAATGGGAACAATAATTTTGACAATCTAAATAATATGACAACCATTAAAATTTTATAATTTTTAATATCTTGGTAATTTCTTTGCAAAAATATTATGTTTATTTTTCAAATTTGTGTAGAAATTCCGTAAAAACTCGAATAATTTGAAAAGTAAAAAAAAATTATATTGAGATACGAACTAATTTCAACTAATATGTCGAATGTGGTTTTGTGGAGGTGCATACCGTTTAGAACTGTATGTACTATTGACAACATGTATACGTTTAAACGGTTTAAATGTTTATCGCAAATTAGGATTATAAGATTAGTTTAATAATATTATTTATTGTTCTATATTTAAAAAATGTTATCTCCGTTTCTTTATAGAATATTATGACTACCACAGTCAGAACTTTGGTATAGAAGCACTTGAGGTTACTTTATATTACAATGTTCATTTAATATAGATTCTAGATACCCATTACTATATTCCATTGTATTATCATATTCATTTAAAAATGAGAATTTATTCTATATATTTTGATACCACAAACGTGTTACACATAATACAGTTTCAGTTAAGCTCATATTTATTTATAATGAACGTTATTGTAACATGCGCTTTTACTCTTCAGCTATATTCATTGAATTGTATAATATTTAGTTGAATTTGAGATCATACATTTATTAAATTAGAAAATTGTAATATTCATATAATTATATCAAAATATTTATAATAATTATTTGTTAGTTATAGTTTAAGTGTAGTTTAATCATTCTGTATTTGAAAAAACTAAATAATGATATTATTGAATTCCAACGAAATGTTAAAGTTTATTATATTGAACTATTAAAAATATGATGTCTTCATGCGAACGCTATACTAACCTAATCTAAACCAATCGTGAAGTGCTCTAATATACACATATTCGCATAAAAGGCTATATTTTTAATTCACATATTTATATATTATACAACATATGCACGAATGTACATATTGTACTTCCACTAATCGCCGGACTTTAGAATAGAAAACTTATGTATATACGACAAAAAACGTATATCATGTAAGTCTCTTTTAAGCCATCGTAAAAAGGAAGGTGTTAATTAATTAGTTGTCTTAAGTTTTTGTTATTATCGATCATATCCTCTTATACTAGATCTTTGAGAAACTGAATCACCAGGTTTTGTCGCGCTATCTCGAGAGCTGGGTAGGATTCCAGAAACTGAATCACCAGGTTTTGTCGCGTTATCTCGAGAGCTGGGTAGTATTCCAGAAACTGAATCACCAGGTTTTGTCGCGTTATCTCGAGGGCTGGGTAGGATTCCAGAAACTGAATCACCAGGTTTTGTCGCGTTATCTCGAGGGCTGGGTAGGATTCCAGAAACTGAATCACCAGG
>JAYRBW010043192.1:0-11573 GCA_036023295.1 Invenusta paracnida
GAGAGACGAGTATACGACCGTACACGAGTGCGAAGCAAAGAAGAATGACTAAAACAGAAGCAAGCATTCCTTATATATTCTGCCTGTTCTGACCGTACTCGATCGTGATTGGTCGAGACTACCCCCCCCCCTCCTCCCACGCAACAGTCGTTACAAAGTGCACCGGACTCAAAGTGCATCTGAGCATGAATGAGCATGACTCATCCCCCCCTCCCTCCCGCCCACGCAATTGTGACCGTGCTGCTCCTTCCCTACTACTAACAGTATGTATATATCTTCAGGAAAGAAAAATAATTTAAACTAGAAAATGTTTAGTATAATGTATTTAATTCGTTAATAGTAAATTATAATAGTTATTACTTTTGACTTATTAATATGGTATATTATTATGTGAAACTTTAACTATTTGTTTTGTTGAGCATCATTCTGTTAAGTCGTTTAATTGATAAAAAAGTGTTTTGTTTTCAAATTTTAAAAGTAAGCAATTCTTTAAAAAGAGAGAGAGTAAATACTATAAAATGTATCTTACAAAAAAAATTCACGGTGTGATTATTAATTATTTATTATAAGTTCATTTTCTCAAGAAGAAATAGCGAATAATATAATGAAAATCTAGAATATATATTATACTACGCTTTCACTAACAACCATGTCCAGTGCTCATGCGCAGTGAATACATACATAGTTAAATCAATGGTTCACATACAGGCATAATTGTAAAAAACATTTAAGTTGAATCT
Source organism: Invenusta paracnida (assembly GCA_036023295.1). Classification (NCBI taxonomy): domain Eukaryota; kingdom Metazoa; phylum Platyhelminthes; order Proseriata; family Coelogynoporidae; genus Invenusta; species Invenusta paracnida. The sequence goes on from JAYRBW010043192.1 coordinate 741, forward strand.
AATTCAGCACGTTTAATACTACACTATTTATGAAAAGACGCAGAGATCGAGCTCCATTTTATACAATATATACATACATACAAAAAGAAAGGAGAATGGGTATATACAAGGGGCGGAGTATGTGTACACAAACTCTCATCTTACCACCAGCACTTGAGTCCTCGAGTAGTTTCATGTCCCGGGAGAGACCTGACTTAGCGGCACTCCACTTCTTCACCTCCTCACGGGAGACATTTTCCAGAACAAACTTCTCGAGAAAACTGGGATTCTCGCGGAGGTAAATACTCACCATATCCGCCGTTAACTCTGCATAGTGAAGAAGAGAGAGCATGGATGATGAACTCAAAGTCCAAGAATAGAAGAGAGGAAAAAAGAGAAGAAGATAGCGTGAAAAAAGGAGAAAAGTATATATAGTAATGATTCGCAAACACACTTCACGGTCACTTCTGTCGATACTAAAGACCTCAAATTGGATCATTTAATCAAGTCAGTATATATTAACATGTTTACCTGCATACATTAACAGATACTTAAACATATTGCTTGGAACAGAAAATTGATTATTTACATACTTATAAATCTATGCAGCAAAGCTTGCGACTATATATAAATATGATATTGTTAAACAACATTAACTAGAAAGAATAAAATAATAAAACTATTGTTTAACTTTATAATACAAATACTAATATGTATATGATAAATCCTATAATAAAATATTTTATTATTGAATAATATCCATGTATTATTTTATAATCTCCTTCATATTTTAGTAAGAAAGAGTACTTATAGTTAATGATTTTTGTTCGAATATAAAAGTTTTCTTCAACTAAAATAAAATATGTTATATGTTACTAAAAACAATTGAGCATATAAGTAGATTAGTAAGTAGAGAATGAAATGTACTAATATTTAAATATGGCATATTACATATATATATTCCAATTTCCATTAAATATTTAAAATAGATCATTTCGCAAAATAATTATTTTGAAACGGAAGGCAGAAATGATACATTTATGCATATAACTACATATCTATCTATATAAGTTTAGCACAAAGCTACCCTTTATCTTTTTAATTTACCAGCATTAACGGCATTATGATATCTAAAATACAGTTATTACATCCCTGAAGGCAAAGCTTATAAATAAATGGTGAGAAAACATTTTATAATAAATCTGTTTATATATTCATAGATAGTAATGTTGTCTATACTATGATAATAATGCACTACGGTAACTTTAATATAAAAAACAGAAAATAACATACATCATATATATGCGTAGGTATATGAAATAATAGAAAGCTATAAATCAAGAAGGCAATATAAAACTGTGAAAACACGAAATTGCACAACAAAATAATCTGTATTTATAATTAGGGGTTATATATTATAGATACACGAGACAGGGTGGCAAATTATATCTTTAATATTCATAACAGATACGTGAAACAGTGAACTGAATTCAATAAACATACACCTTAAGTTATTTATGAATTTAAGATTAAATAATATAAATTACAAAATAGTTTGTAGGTTAAATCGTCCAAAATGATTCAAATGACATATATATTAGACAGATTTTAACACAAAAAAAATCGTTAAATTTAAAAATATATATTTTAATACTTGCATTTTTAAGTTCATGTCCATTCCATAATATGGAATATTCAAGAAAAAGAATTTTGAAATAAATTATAAAATACACTTTGATGTGCCGTTAAACAAAACAACGAAAGGTTGGCAAGATAATATAGTTGATGTCAGCAGTCAAATTGATTATTTATCTTTCCAGGTATAGCAATGTTAATGTATTGCATATAGCCTTTTCATATCATAGACTTTTGTTCTCTTTGAGCTAGCTCTCTTATCTAAGATAACAAAGTAGAAAATGTAGAAACTAGGGAGAGTGGAGGATAAACAAAGACAAAAACGAAGAACACAGTCTAGGAAGCTAAACACAAAAAGAAGGGAGCGCTAAGGAAGGTTATGATTTCAAGAAAAGTGAATTAGCTACTAGCGCCATTAAAGAGTGTTTGCAGACATGGCGCAAGTCTATGGAGGTAAGGGTGAGGGGGTATAACAAGCTGGCTACTAGAAAACTGACTGGACAAATATTATTTTTCACGGAAATCCTTTTGGCACTAGGCGTGAGAGTGTCCAAAACAGACAGTGATCCGCTTTCAAAATATTTCAAGAAGTATGAGAAGGGATAATAAAACATGAAATGTGTAGAAAAAAAAGACACGTAATATATAAAAAGGATTGAGTGGAGGCAATAGTAGTGTTTGTAGTCTAGGTAACCAACCAACATACAGGAGAACAAGACAACACTGGGGGTGGCCAATTATTGTTTTTTACCAGACTTCCAGCGCTGGTTTTCAAGGACGTAACGATTCTGACTCGCAATTCGAAATGTATTTGCTGTAAAGGTTAGATGGGTGGATTGGTAAGAAGAGGTCGATTATATTCAGGACATTGATGGATGGAATTAAAAGGGTGAGGGCCTATAGAGTGGGAGGGGGATTAATAGTAAGACTCTCTGAAAAATGTGTCATGTTGTTCAAGACTTAAAAAATAAATCTGTTTGGAAATTTTAATGTGTATTTCGCTAATTGTTTCATAAATTACCATTGCCGTTAATAAAACATCAATATATTTAAAAATCATAGATTTGTTTTACTTTTTATACATAAATTGGCTATCTGAAAAAATGACGAAACAATTTGAAGAAGTAAGATTGTGGTCAAAAATCAAGATTCTTTTTTAATTTTTAATTATCGCAATATAGTGATTTATTATTACTATAAAATACAAATATTAATGATATCTTTTAAATATCTTTTTTCTAAAATAATATATAAATTAGTTGGCATTGCTTAATTTTTGGAAATAATAATGTTGACCATGTTCGCAAAATGCACATAATTTTCACTTGAAATATCTTAGATTGTCGTTCATATTGATCAATTTCTACATAGATAACGATAGATATATTATACATGTGTACATATAACTCCAGGTTTTATTTGTACTATTTCAAAAAATGTATTCCATCAGCTAAAACTTATTAAATAATATGATAATATGTTAATGATATTTTCCTTTAGAAGTGAAATATTTACAAATCTGTAGCGTTTTATGAATTTTTCAATATTGATTGCTACTGAATTTAATGAATGCTATACATAACATTAAACGATGTATTTTTCTTTATTTTATATTAATATTCTGCGATTAAATAAACAAGAATTAATAAATATTGATAATTCCATAAATAAAACAATGGTTTTATTTTTATAAATGAGTTTTTATACTTAATTATATTATTAATAAGATCACTAATAATTAATCACTAACGAAAACAGAATAACAAATTTAAAAACCCACGTCGCAATATTACTTACATATACGTATGTACATACATGTATATCGGTGAGATTTCTATAACAGCATATAAATTAAAAAGAACTGATATGTAGATAGCGCAATGTTGTATAAGCATACGCATAATCTACATATCTCTTCTTTTTACTTGCATATAGTTTTTAGTGTAGTCAACTAATTGTTCAATTTTAAAGGTGTTTACTAAAAAGTAATTTTAACTTTGACACATTATTAAAAACTTAAATTTAAATTATATATTGTTTGCCTTAAAATTATTTTTACAAAATAACTAATTTTAAATCATTATGGTAGAAGATCTATAGTAAAAGATCTAAATAATTAAAAATCATAATAAATATAAATTTCATCTTAATAAAAAATACATTTACGTATTATCTGTAGCGATTATAATTATAAATTGTTTCCAATTTTTTTTTGATAATCTGAAAATCATAAACGCTTAAACTTATAGTAATTTTATCATAAAAAATTAAAATTAACAAAAAACTGAAAAAAATGCCTGTAAATCTAATAGTATTTACGATCCAATGTGAAATACAAATAAGACTCTTTCACTAATTCTAAAAGAGATTAACGTATTTCTTACGAAAGGAGTTGCCCGTGGTGCCTGTATTTCTCCTTGGAGAGTGATTGCTTGTCGCAGAAGGTGGCATTGAGTATACTGGAGTCTTGTTGGCATATAAACCACCAATACCGCCTCCACCTGGAGGTTTTGAGCCCTTGACACCACTTGTGTTACCACCAGGGCCGTTGGACGCTGTGGTAGTAGCCAATGGGGGAAGAGCCCGGTTGTGAAGGGATCGATGTGGACCGGACATGCTTCTGCTATTGGATTCGTGGTTACTTTGTTACTAACGGGTCGTCATTAATGTCCTGAGAAACAGATTGTGTAGATAAGTGATGACTATATGCTTTGAAGATTAGCATTGTCTAAGTTGTAAGATAATATATCATGAACGGAGTGGGTGTAATGCATGCAATAAAATTACAAATAAAATTTCATACATAAAATTACATTTTAAATTTCATACATAAAATTACATTTTAAAATTTCATAGGAATACCTATAATGTGCCTGGAAAAGGTATAACCATATAACACATGATCAATACTGCTTTGTAATCATAGATATCGAAAGAAGCATACCAATCACCTGTTTTCATGTGCATAAATTTAAAAACTGTTTTATAATAAAGGCACTAATTTTTGTACCCAGATATGTTAATGCTTACTATAAAACATGTTTGGTACATTTTAATAAATTGATTTTTTTTCTAAATTTGTAATAGGATTAATATATCATTAAATATAATGCCAAATAGTTTTGAAATATGCACTAAAACATTATATACTACATGTATCTAATAATAAAACTATATTAATATTATTATAAAATCGATCTTAAATTAATTTCTATGTATATAATTTGATAACTTTTGTTGATTGAGACAATAATCATACATTTGTGATTTACAGAACAATTATATCATCAAATAAAGATTTTAAATGTGACCGACTTGTTGTTTTGATTTAAATTTTATCCTCAAAGATTATTACAAAATTTGCTTTATAAAGATTGAATATAGGCTATGTTTGCAACTATATATTATATGTAAGTTAGAATGTATTAGGATGTAAGTTAATAAAAGATAATTGTTTACATTTATTTAAGGTATTTAGATAAAACAAATAACAAAAATATATCAAGCACGATACACAGTTTCGCTTCATTTTCTTAATGTGATGTTATTATTTAAAAATATATGCAAATAAATAAGTAGTAATGATTATATTGACAAAAAAATCAGCTCAAATAAGAAAGTTGTTAATACATGAATAATAATAAGATGACAGAAACAGAAACAAAAGGTTGTAAAGTACTGCTGCCGTTATTATGTTAAAATGAGTTTTTGACAGTTAAATCCAACAATTAATTCCATCTAGATTAACTGTCTCAACTTCTACAACAAGGAATGTATATTTAAGACTATGGTTATTCTTCCTAGTGTTACACCATTTTTGTAAGTTTTATAATAATTCTTACGAGCTTCATACAAGCTTGATCATATATAGAGAAAAAGAGTGGACAAATGAATGCATCATCCATTTGATTCATACAGACTCATTAGTTCATCGTTAAAATTTCTAATTAATGAAAAAAATAAATCAATTCAATCAATAATCAAATTTGAAGGTAGCATACAAAATAGTAATATATTTATAGCACAATTATAATAAATCGATATTGATTTCGACAAAAATTAAATTTCAGTATTTTTAAATATATATTTATATTTAGATGAAGAAATTTTACAACAGTTTTAAAAAACGCTTACTTTATTATAACCAAACAAAGCATATACCTAAATTTGAAAAGTTACTGAAAATCCATAAACATAATGTAAACAAAATATAAATGTAAAAATTAAATTAAAATAATAGAATTCATTTTTTATTTCTTTATACTGTTAGGGAATTTGTACATCATATTTGTATAAAATTGTATAATAAATAATTATGCATTAATTTAATATATCTGTTTCATATATATGTATAAATACAGAAAAATATTTGTTAAAAACCAACTAAAATGAAAAATAATAATTTATATGACATATAATATTTTTTAATCTTAAGTAAATATTTATATTAAATCAAATTAAAAAATAATAATTTGTGTATTTTTAAACAATACACTATTAGTTTCATCAAAATATAAAACATTTCATAAGCAAAAATGTCATTTCCATTTATAATTTGTGAAATATGTATAAAACGTTCAAAAATAATTCATTATAAAACTTTTACAATCTACTAGAAAAGAATACATACAGAATATATCTATGTATAGTGTAATATTATTCACATATATACTAATATTATATGAATATACTTATAAACTATATTGTATAACATTACTTTAAATATCTAGTATGATTAAAGAAGACATATTAGGCAAAAAATAATGAATACAAATTCTTATACAATAATATGATATATATAACAAACTGTATGTATTAATCTTAAATTTATAAATTTGGATCTATTGGTTAGAAATATTCAAAATATTCCAGAATATTAAATTATATATAATTACTAATGTATTCAAATAAATGTATTCAAAGAATAATAATATTATTTAAATCAGAAAACCAAGAAAATGTACATACTAACAAATTTGTGATCCTCCAGTTCTACCATTAATTAAATATATAAGACATATAAAATTATAATATAGTATTCATAAACAAATTAAGAGATTTCACATTTTATTGATTTATCAACCCACAGCAATATTTTCAAGTCATGGGCTAACCAGTTATTTACCACACAGGGTTTGCAGAAATAAAATATAATGAAAGTAATATTGACAATTAGTTATGAAGAACTCAAATTTAAAATGTCATTGTGATGATTGAAACATACTGCTATTATAGAAATATAGGTTATGTTCGATTAATAAACACTGGAAAACACTATTACTACATGGGTAAAAATATATTAATATGAACGTTTAATTGTAAATTTTATTCAACAATATATATAAATACACTATTATATAAACATTAAAAAAATGGATTGACATTTTTTTCGCTGAGTATCAAGTACAATTTATTCAATCAATTATTTATGAGAATTACACCAAGTACATGTGAATGTGATAGGGCGTGTTTAAAATTTGACAAATTCATTTTAAAACTTATTTTTAGAATGCATTTTTATGAAGTTTAAAATTACATCTGGTTCAATTATAGAATATGTTCTTTCAACATCTCGCCAGCTTACAGTGACTCTCTTTAACCCCTTTTACGCATTTATTACGATCACTATTGAAAAATAATTAACCACTGATAGTCAAGGATTTTAATGTCCCTTATGATTCTGTTGAGCTTCCACTTTCAGTAGACAATGCTCAACAGTTAAGAGAAAATCTAGTTGGGATAGTTTAACCCCCAAATTAATGTGAAGATGTCAGGCTGTAAACATTAAAACATCGAGGCTATGAATACATAGTGAGTACCAGCAATGCTTTACTTTGATTTTGGACATAAAGCGATCGCATAGAAGATCTATACGTCACACCAGAGTTTGATAAATGTAGACTATCACCTCCTCGTAGTAAATGTTCAAAATTGAAAGATATAACGAGGGGCCTCCGAAAATGTTGGTTTTAGTGGTGAGGAGAGCAGTTGTAGCCATTTCGAAGGAGCACTCTTATGAATCTCGTCATCTCTGCTGTAGTTACTGGATTGTTGTGAATTCTGAGATGCGTAGCTGTTGGTATCTTTTGTGAGGTAATCAACAAACTCATCCATGAAGAAGTATCTAAATAATTGATACAGTGATATATCAACCAATTTTGGATAAGCCTCAATCAAGGCCATGGGCAAAGGTTTTTTAGAATTGGAATATATCATATAAATTGAATCAAAGAAAGTTTTAACAAAATGAATGTATAAATATAATAAAGTATAATAATATATATTATTTCAATTTAAATTTAAACTTCTAATCAACAAATACTTACAGACATACAACGTTGACGTTTGTAAAATAAACATGGGTAAATAATTGGTTAATTAGATTATAAATTGAGATATATTTTCTGTAAATGTCTTTTTGTGTATAATATATAATTTTTATTGCATTTCACGTATCTGCTGCAAAAATAATAATCTTTTTATTGAACTACTTGATATATATTAGTATAAATAATCCACAAAAAAAGAGTTGATAAATTAAATATTTCGATTAATAAAATGATACTTGTATGTTGTTCAAATATAAGTATACATATATATAATTGGATTTGTTATTGTTATTTATGACTCAATATGACTTTTTCTGCTATTTTATTTTATGAAAATTATCTTATAAATATTTCAAATTATTATAAATACATTGTGGGAATAATTATAGGAATATTTAGAAAGGTTTGCACTTTAGTAATATTTTTATATTAGCAAACAGAAAGTTTATTATACTATATACCATATTATAAATCATCTTGTAGTGATTACATTTTAATATTATTTTTGTAGTTTTAATTAATCTTAATGAGAGTCACTAAAGTATCACTATTACTTGATCTATTATAGATAAGATGAAATATTGACTGTTGGAAAGTTTAATATAAATAGTATTCAACATTATAATGTCAGCCCATTGTCAATATAAGGTATAAATATAACAGCAGTATGATAGCAACTTAGGTATTCTATAAAAGTTAAGGTTATAAATATAAAAGTATGAATTAGTCATGATTATCATAATAATATAACACAGTTATTTATGTATATTGATAAAATAAATATCAATAACAAATATATTAATACTAATGGTTTAATTATGTAATGTAATACACTCAATAATCTGCCAGTGAATAATTTTGCTAAATCATTATATTGTCTTATTATTTCATTTAAAATGACAGTAAATTAATCAGTTTCGCTAGGCTAAAGTGTGTTATTATATTTTCTTCTAATTTACAATTATCACATATAATTTGTTTATTGAGTGTATTATCTATTTTATTAAATTTTATCGATATGGTTGACATATCTAAGTATATTTTGATAAAACTTTGATTTTCAAAAAATTGCAGGTTTTAATAATTTACAGTTTTATTAAATTATTATTAGTATATGACTTAACCTTAAACTATAATTTGTTTAGCAAGCACTAGATCAGCTGTTATTATTCTACTATTTATTTGCTCATATGATACTGGCATTTGAAAAAAAAACTATCTTAAATATTTGCTTATGTTGAAATAATTTTAAATTAATTTATTAGAACCAACAGTAAAACAATCACATTAAAATATATTCTATTATTGAACTATATACCTAATAAATAAAAATATATATAAAATATTCAATTTAATAAATGACAATGTTTTGTTTAAAAAAACTGATATCCTGTTAATGTAAATACACATTAAAGATGTTTTTTCTTCTTTTTAACACTGCTTTATTATATATATATTACATATAAAGCTTGGAGTGAGTTTATTGCTAAAAAATAGTTGTTTATTACCACAAATTTTAGACTAAAATATTAAATAATGATATATGTGTTAAGTAGAGAACAGGAAATTGTAGAATACTTGTAGTGCTAATCTATATTAGTATTATACAAATCCCATAAAAATTAGTAATAACAATAATTAATTTTGTTTAAAAGCACTTAAAACTTGTTAAAACATGAAAATAAATGCATATATACTTTTTAGGTCTGATCAGGCATTCTCTATCTGATTTAGGTATGGACTTTGTGGTGTCCACCACATCATTTGGACACCATGCGTAGCAACCCAGTCTTGAGTATGTTGACTTTTGTGTAAGGTGGCATTATCCTGTTGGAAATAGTTTCATAGTGATTATTTATGATGGGAATTAGTCATTCCTGAAAAATATTGGTATCCTTAGTTGAGTTTAAGCTGCCTTCAATTTGGTGAAATAGAATAACACCATCTGCATGGAAATCAGCTTGAATAGCTGGTCTTGTCAATCTGTCAACCATTCTGTATGAGTGAGGATTAACTACAGGGTGAGTTGTAAGTTGCCATACATTTTTTTTGTTTTTATACTAAACAAATTAATCTAAAAAGCATTGAGAATTATCAAAAGTTTAAAATGACAATTAAGTTCATCATATGTGTGTACCAGCTATACTATATATCATACATTGTGTTATTGAACATATTATATATGAATGTATTGATTATACTACATGCATCACTAATGCATGAGTGCTCTACTATCTTCCCTAGAGTTTTGAGGAATGTTATTCATGAATGGAAAGAGAGTATGACTATGTGACTGTAATCTGCAAGGACAACATATTGAACATATTGTGTGATTCTTAACTTTATGTCATTATAAATGTTTGATAATTTTAAATGCTTTGTTATTGCTTTGTATTAATTTGTTTAATAAATAAATTTTTCATTATTTGTATGGCAAATTTGTTTGTTTGTTTAATAAATAAATTTTTCATTATTTGTATGGCAAAACTAATGACTCACCCTGTATATTGAATGAAGCATTGTTGTTTATATTGGATAAGGCAGATGGGTGTTTTATAACTAAAGCAGGTTTGCCTCCAATCAGCAATTGTCCACCATTGATGTTCTTAACACTAGAAGCGCGGATACGTCAATTGACGTAAATTTCAATGTTCAATCGTAAGTAACTTTTTTTGCCTCTTTTTTTATGAAACCATCTTTCTTGACTTTTATTTATTTTATGAGGAAATAATAATTCTAAAATTGCCAAAAGATTGGAGCCTTCATAAAAAAGTTAACGTAAAAACTACTTGAAGCGCGGCTACATCAATTGACGTAAATTTAAGAAATTTGACTACAAAATCGAAATCACCCTATTTCTAAACAAATTTCAAGGAAAAATACATATATA
>JAYRBW010043203.1:0-11572 GCA_036023295.1 Invenusta paracnida
CCCCTATCTGAAGGGGTGGTCTTTTGTTCGGGTTTGAGTCCCCACACCAGTTTGAGAAGAGAATGGCCTCGCATTTGGTTGGCGCCAGCGTAATATTATGGATTGTGCACCATTTTAGGATGGCCTCAATAGCTTTTTGAATGTAACCAGCTGCTTTTGTTGTGTCCTTGCCTGTGCTCCATACTGTGAGATCATCCGCGAATAGCCCGTATTTTATTTCCTCGATTTTGTCTAGCTCCTTCGCCAAATCATTGATGTAACAAAGAAACAGAATAGGTCCAGTAACTGATCCCTGTGGGACACCTGCTGAGAACAGCCTTTCTCTGGATATTGTTTTCCCAACCTTGCACACAGCTTTCCTATCACTCAAGAAGGCGTGTAACCAGGAGCACAATTTCGGTGGTATTGCCATTTTTCTTAACGAGCTCTGTAGTTTTAAGTGATCTACTTTGTCGAAGGCTCTCGCAAAGTCGAAGAGCATGGCTACAGTACGTTTGTGCGGTTTTTGTGTTGGAAGCCGTTGACAACATCATCTACAAGTCTAGCTATCTGGTCAGTGGTGCATCTGGCTTTACGGAAACCTGACTGATTGTTCGTAATTTTCTTATTTGCTTCAAGGTCATACATAAGCCTGGCTTTGATAAGTCTCTCCATGAGTTTTGCTATGCAGGATGTAAGTGTGACTGGTCTATAGGAGTCCATTTTGCTTGCGTCTTTCCCAGGTTTTGGTATGGGTACCACAACTCCCATCTTCAATTCCCGTGGGACATTAGCCTCATTCCAGCTACGATTGAATATTTGCAGGAGAATGTCCTTGGCCTTGACCGATAGGTGTGTAAGAAACTCGTTGTAAACGCCGTCCTTGCCGGCTGCTCTGTTGCATCCGAGTTCTCTTATGGCGGAGTCAAATTCCAGCATAGAGAAGTTCCTGTTCTCCTCTCTATCTGGTTGGTTCTTTCTTTATTTACTGTTCTTAATAATATTCATCCTATCTTCGGCTCTTTCAGCTCGGTCTCTGCCAAAGTGAACCTTTCTTGCGACCTTGGCATACATCTTGTTGTATTCTTCCACTTTGTCGCGATCAGTGGTAATGATTTTACCTTCCTTGATTATGGCAACATTAGTTCCTTCAACCTTTTCCCTGTTAATCCCTTTAATAACTTTCCAGGTTTTATCTGTCTTAGATGTATTACTGAGGGTCTCCGTGAACTCCCTCCAAGCTTTTTCCTTGCCTTGTCTGATCAAATCCTTTACCACCTTTCCCATTTCCAGCCATGCTTCTCTGTGTTCCTCACTTTGTTCTGCCTGGTCTCTGAGTTGGTTCCTGGAGTTGACAGCTTCGGCAATCTCCTCCGTCCACCATACCTTCGGGTCTTTTCTTCTGCCTCTCGGAATGGATCTACCCGCTGTGACCAGAACGTTCGTGAATATCTTATTCAGTTCGTTGACTTTTCTGTTCATACCTCTGGTATCGTTGACTATTTGGGTGTCAAGCATGTCGTCGACTTCCTTAACGAACTTTTCCCAATTGGCCTTGCTCCATGCGTATCTGGTTTGGAAAAGCCCTGATCTTGGGAGATTCGTGGTGTCTCTACTAAGGTCGTCAAACTCGATTTCGAAGTAAATTGGGAGGTGGTCTGAGTTCAAAGCAGGCAAAGTTTTCCAGTTAGAGGCACTTACTCCCCTGCTCATAGTAAGGTCTGGTGTTCCTCTTTTCCCATTTCTTCTATTTCTGTGTGTATGATCCCCGTTGTTTGCCAGGTTGACGTCGTTGTCGGATATCCAGTTGGCGATATTTTCTCCTAGGTCGTCCTCGTTGTTAAAGATATCCCAGCTACCGTGGTGGGCATTAAAGTCTCCTACTACTACGAATTGATCATTCCAGTCCATTGCTGTTTCGGCTTTGAAATTCTGAACTCTTTGTTCCTCTTCTGAATTCCATATCGGGGGGACGTAGATGTTATATAATTTGAATTGGCACTTTTCCTGAATGATCTGAACACACTTTCTTTCCGTATTGTTATCGTTCATCAAGTCATCTAGTTGGATACTATTGCAGCTAAACTTTTTCGTGTCTTTGACAAAAATAGCAAGTCTTCCTCCTCTCACATCTCCTGTATTTCTGGCTGTTACTCTATCTTTGCGAAAACAAGTGTACCCATTGAGTTGGAATTTAACATTCTGGGTTAGTTTGGTTTCCTGTACGCATATAATGTCGTACTTGTAACCTTCATTGATTTTTTCGATTTCCGCTTTTCGAGCTCTCAGTCCATCTACGTTAAGTTGCAGGACTTTGATGTTGTCATACTCTTCTTGTGATCTATCATCTCTGCTTCTGATTCCCCTTTGGGGTCCGGGATTAGCTTCGATGTCACCATCTCTTCTCAACAGAATTTCGACACCCCTCTTCTTGGCGGCTCGCACGGGTGTCTTATACGAGTCGCCCATCGAAAAAACAATGTTTTTGTGTGTGCTTTGCATGGATGTGCGTGTATGTGGTGCATGCGAAACGACATATACCAGTAAAGAATAGCATAGTACAGTAAGGAACACGGTAGCGTAACATGATAACACAGAGATTGCAATAACAGTAGCAGAACCACAGTAGCATAGCGATAGCGGCAACATAGCAGTACCAACAGTAACATAGCGTAGCATAGTACAGTAAGGAACACGGTAGCGTAACATGATAGCACAGAACACCTGTGTACCAAAGATAGTTGAATTGTTCGTCGACTTCGGCCTGGCACAGACTTCGAGGGACGCGGTCTCGCTCGCGTGGGGATTGTGCAACTCCCCTCGACAACTCTGGCCATTGTCCCATCCCCGAGGGGCGCGATCTCGCTCGCGTGGGGATTGTGCGACTCCCCTCGTATCTGGGCACTGAACTTCCCACATAGAGCGTGGGTTGAGTGCAGCCATTTTGTACCCGGTATCCTCTCCATTGGATTGTGTACCGGGTCCAGGGAGCACCGCAAGAAGGCGGCTGCATTGCTCCCCTGTGTTGACTCTCTTATGCATTGACGGTTCTTTCATTATGCCACTTCTATATTTTTCTTTCATGACTATAGTCAAAGTTATCTAAAACATTTCATCAGGAAAACCAATATAAACCAGGAGAAATAATATACGCCTATAATATAGATTTCATTCACTCATAAATTATTTCATAAAACAAGGATAACATGTTTCATTTCCACTTGAATAAGTTCCAAACAATATCTTGAAGGATTATTTGCGGTTGATTTATTCTCTACTCAAAAGACGGTGATGCTTGTTATGCTTCATCAAGTTTGATATGCGATCCGTGCATCGATTCTACGTCATCTTACTTCTGTATCTAATAACCGAACAATAACTATTGTCCATGGCGATGATTTCACACGCGCTAATGCAACTTTAAAAGCAATCATTGGAAAATATTTACGAAGTGGTAAAAATACAAAAAAATCGATGCAATCTCACCTTTAGTGATATGACAAAAATGTGTTCTTATTTTAGTCGCCAATCAAATAAAAAAATACAAGAAGAGGTTATTTTTAATTTAATTTACTACTTTTGATTCCAAGGTCAAGAGAATGTAAGCAATTTAAAAAGAAATACATTTGCATTTGAGAAAGACTTTGTTTGTCTAGAAACCAGATTTATAAGCAAAAATATGAAAGCATCACTGAGTGCAAATGAGTTTACAGAACTCAAAATACTACTCGAATCCCACCGAAAATGAAGCAAATTGTACTGTGACGTCTTTTAAAGCTTACGTTTCAATTGTTACTAATAAATACATTTCAAAATTCCTTATTTTCTAAATGAAATAAAATAGGATTTTTTCTTTGTTAGCAGTAGTTGGCAAGGATACCCTCGGCGGATTCATGGCAAAACTTTCCGAAAAAGCGTGTCTTCAAAATAGGTATACCAATCACTGCATGCGTCCCTCTAGCGATAGACTCACTTTTTATTTTCTCCAATTCTTCTAAGTCACTTCTATTTAATTGAGGCAAATCTTGTTCATGTGAAGCAGTTCGTCATTAAAACTATTCTCAAGTTCAATAATGAAATGATTATTTGATTCCGATGTTATAAAATCAAGCAATTCATCACCCAATTATACAATGGCATTATACAATTACCAGGTAGATTTTGTAAATTTAATAATGCCACTAGTTAATTCAAAACAAATTAGGAATATTTGTAATAATTGATTGAAATAATTTAAATTTATTCAGAAACATTGAAAATAGGATTTATTTACTAGAATTTATCATCAGATTATTATTCATCAAATTATTTATTGCTGGATAATAAAGCGTTATATGAATATTTTGTTATATTTTTGTAGTTTTTATTTTAATTACTCGCCATAGAAAGCGTAAACAGTATGATTATTTTAAAGATTAACGTGATATTAATTACTATTGCTGCTTTTAAAATACTCGACTATAGATTTAAAAATTTGATGTTTTTTTTTGTTTTCATATTGTAAAACAGATCAAAACATAACCGAAATAACAGAATGCATCAGAAGCTGCCTATTTTCATACATACCTACACAATATTGAATGATGTTATTATTTCTTCTAAAAAGGGAAATTGAATATCTGGCATTTTGTCAAAACTATTGTTAATGCCTTGCAGAAAAATATAGATAAGTTTTAATAAATATATAATAAATAGATATTTACTACTTATTTATAGTACATTATATATTTTAATCTAGAGTGCACTACAACAAAGAGTTCCAGATGCGGACCATGTCCGTCTCCTTGTGCAAAGTATGCGAGCTTCCCTGCCTTATGGAGAATATAAGCAACACTTGATTAATCCTGACATTGTAAGTAATATCTTTTGTTTATTAGCAAATATAATTCATATACCTATTTAGATTTTGATATGTTTTAATAATAATTCAGTGTCATATATTTTGAATATCATAATATAATATTTAAAAAGTATGATATGTGTTCAACTAGTCATTCATGTGTCATTGCTTACATTCACTTCAGGTGATGGATGAGTTTGAGCGTATGGGAGTGGTCAGTAGAGGTAGTTCTCAGACGACTCTCAGATGTCCTGGAAAAACTTTATCCCAGCTTGGACACTGCCGCTGGACTGATTGCTTTTCATAAACAGACCACAAAACGGGGTATAATCTGTCCAGTTATTTTAAACGGCGTAAGTAAAGTTTCATGATGTTACACATTTAAAAATTATAGTGTTGCGTTATAACTAAAAATAGTTCAGGGTCACACATACTTGAATTTCGCTAATATACTCGAATTTTATTTGCTACTTGAAAATACTATATTTATTTTTAATATACTAAAAATATATATATAATTATTTTTTGTTATCAAATACTATGTGTCAATTTTTTTGCGAAAAATGAAAGACCATGGATAGACAATTTTTAAAACTGTTGATTATTATGTACATACAATGTTTTTTTGTAGTTCTATATACATATGTAGTTGATTCAATTAAATTATATACTCGTTGTTGTTTTTTTGTGCGACCACCCTGATAGTTTTATTAATTCCGATTCTGAGGATGATACTAAACCTATTATAGTTTATGTAAAACATTTAAAGTTATAAGTATTTCATTAACTGAAGCTTAGTTTTATCAAAACGCCATCAAGTTTCTATTGTTTGAAATCTGGTCATGATCTGCACGTTTATGGATTGATAGCTAAGATAGTGACATTTTTACTAGGTTGCTAATTAAATTTGTATTATGTCTACTGAGCTATTTTTGGGGTACTGTTTTGCTTTTTAGGCTGATGAGGATACTGCATCTCCTGGTCCCCAATTAATATTGGGCCAAGATATGAAGATCGTTGATCGAGGAAACCTGCGTGTCCAGGGTGAACGCCACAACGATTCACTGCACGTTTTGCAGCTCATAGCTTATTATTTTATTCTAGATTTAAGTTACCCAATGGCATTCGGAAACGTTCTAGGCATGCTTCAGCATTATATACTGAAGCAGCCGTTTGAATGCGCAAACAAACTCTGGATAAAGAAATGCAATGCTTTAAAATAATTTTATTGTATTCATTTCTACTATTTCTTGTATCCAACACATTCACAAGACATGAAATTTGAAAACATTTATTTGTTCTGCAACACTAAAAGTGCAACTTATCTTATTGTAAATCCTCTATATATATATATATATGTTTTAGATTAGAAATGTACCAATGTGATTATCATGTGATTGTAAATGTGCCGATGTACTATTGATTGTAAATAAATAATTCGCTGTAATTTTATTTGTCACGCCTTATTTCTATTTTATTTGTCACGCCTTTTTATAATTTTATTTGTCGCGGGACAGCTAAAACGTATACATGTCTCATGTACCAAAGCCCGATTTTTCACGCCACATTTAATTCAGATAAATGTCACGCCAGTTTTATTCATAAATGACATTGCAGTTTTTAATTGTTGATTTTCGTAAAAAGTGGCGTGACTTTAATAGTTAAAAGTGGTGTGAAAAATCGGGCTTTGGTACATGGGAGATTTTTTTATAATTTCGCGTTTCTAATTCAGATATACTGCAGTAATGCTGACTATATAGAATTATTTTGGTTACTTTCAATAATTTTTCAAATTGTCAGTCATCCCGTATCGAGTAAAACCATGAATGAGTATTGTCGTAAGCTCTGTAAGACATTTTTGTCTAATGCAGAGAATTTATTTGGACAGAGCTTCATTACTCTCAATTTACATTGTTTGCTCCACCTAATTGAAGACTCTGCTCGACTAGGAGCGGTGGATAATTTTAGTTGCTTCAAATTCGAAAATGTTATGCGTTTTATAAAGAAGCTTGTCAAATCTCCTTATTTACCTTTTCAACAAGCTTCGAATCGAGTTGCGGAACAAGGACAATGTCTTGGTCAGTTAAAAAACAAACCAGCCCCTTCATGTCATGTAACAACATTGTCCCGATCAATCCCTAGATGTATTGCAGAGAAGTACACGCATTTTACTAAAAGAATTCACAAAGTTAACAGCATCATTTCTTTAAATGCCATTGATTGCTTTCTTTTGTCACGAAAGCTGCAACTTTTGAAGGTGAAAGCAATTGCGTTAGAAGCTGATGGTTCACCAGTTTTCATCGATGTTGTGCTTCAAGATGCTGTTGACAGTTTTTACCATATTATGCCATCTTCTCAACTTCACATTTTTTATGGGAATCAATGGAGTCGACAGTTTGAGAGCATCACCGAGACTAATATATTGTGCAAATTATTTAAACTGAATGACAATTTTCGACCTATTTTGCACACATATCAAAATTAAAAGCTCACCAGATTCCTGTACAGTTTTCACTTTATACACAGTTTTTCATTCACTATAATTATGTAAGTCAATAAAATATAATAATATTTTAAATAATTTTTATAGCGTTGAATATGTTAATTAGAAGATTTTAGACAATTATTGTAAGATGAAAAATTTGTAGAATGCGTTCTCTTGAATGATGAAGCGAATGTAATTATTTTTTCTTTAATAAATAATACGCACATATCATTCATTATTATTATAATAATTTAAATTTTATATCTATATATATACTTTCCGGTAGGCTTTTCAGATGTACATCTTTGCTCATTTCGTTGAAGATAATTCTTACGAGGTCGCATGTAAAAGCTGGCTAGCGAATAATAGCAACGAAGAATTTATATTTTACCCTCCAAAAGCGGAATATTCTCGACTAAACTTGTACCTACGGCGTAAAGAAGAACCTCACGACAACTGGGAGAAGTTCAGATGCTCTGTCCTTTATAGAGTGGTAAGTATAATTATATAATTTTTATTATTATAATAGGTATTATTCATTATTAATACTTAATAATACTATATTACATTATGTACCGTTCTATCTAATTTCTAGTTATTTTTTAATACATATTTGTCAAATATGTATAATTCATGTTCAGTTATAAACATAGTAACAAAAGTTCATTTTTTGAATAACTGAATTATGCTACTGAAGTAAATACTAATCTCGAACAATTCTGAATTTAATATAATAATACTCGTTCTATAGTATATTAATTTTTATATATGTTTAGTACTTTTCGAAAAAATATTGAAATTATTTATTCTGTGACTATTTTTTTGTAATTTCCTGGACACAATTAATAACGAATACACCAAATATGTGCGAGATTCTATATTTGTTATTACTTTCCCTTTAGATGATTTGTATTCAGAATTTCCCTTTAGTATTCAGAAAAAATCACGAATACTATATTTTATTTCATTTTTAAACCTTCGGCATAAAAGGGTTAATAACAAATATTTAATATTTGTGCATAAATGAAGGTGGGCGCGTTTCTTTTGAGCGGGGTTGTATATGTACTTTTATTGTTATTAAAAAGTACTAATATGCTTGGATATATATTTCAATTTTCAATGGTTGTATCATTAATAAATATATTGTTTCTGTTTTACCCATTTAGTCATGCATAAAATAAATATTTAATATCATTATACTACTCACAAGCAGGGGTAGCCGAGCAATAGTACAAAAATGATTTTTTTAGTTTTCATTGAAATTACAAATAAATATAAGAAATGGAATTTACAATTGATTCGATGAATTTTATTATATATTTTTAAAATGTATTCGCTATGTGTACTCTATGGTATAAACAACATTAAGCACTTACAATATGATGTTATATATATATATTATATATCCAATATCTTCATGTGAGACAAGAAGGAAGGGTTGAGTGGAAAAAAAGAGAGGTAGAGAAAAAGGAAATTGTACCTTATTGAGCTCAAAGTGCATTCTCACATCTCTAAAAAAACAATAAATTGTGTTTACAGTTAAAGTTGACTGAGTATGTTTCTTTCCATATAAATGTTTTAGAACATTTCATTGGACTTGTTGTATGTCATATTTTGTGCAGTTACGTTAAAAGGTAAATATGTTATTAAATTATTAAAATCCGCCTCCGCTATATCATTACATGATTTTAATCGCTTTAAAACCTAACTTTTCGATGATCTATGTGAATCATGAAACATTAATTAATATAAATTTTGACATATTTATGTACATATTGACAATATTATGTTTTTAGATGCTCGGCCTCTCTCTGGTCCGCATCATTCTCCACTCTGAAGAACAGATTAGGCATTTGGCAGAAATGCTTCCCAATGGAGTCCTCCATATCGACTTCACTGGGGGAATTATCCGTTCGACACAAACGTTTAAGCGACAAGTTTTTTTAGGCAGTGCAGTTGTGGCAGGAGAACCTAGCAACCCCTCCGTGTCAGTCTCCGATATCCTGACCCAATCGACAAAGACAGAAGATGTTGTTGCCTGGCTGATGAGAGTGCGATGCGACATAAGCCGGGTTAATGGGCAGCATATGTTTTCGGCGTCGACTGTTCCGTCAGCAGTCTGTACCGATTTTGCTTGGAGCATCATTCACGCAGTTAGCGTCGTTTTCAATGGTCAGCACGTTGAGCAATATCTGTCGAACGTGTTTTCCTGTACTCAAGGAGATATGGAAAGACCTGCGACAATCTTATCTGTATGTGCGAGCCACTTCATACACCTTGTGGCCAGGAACGTTAATACTTTTTTTCCAAATAATCGAGACTCAAAGCAAGCGTTTCTGGACTCAGTTGCCGTTTTACAACTTTATTATTACTATTCGAAGCAAAGCACAATCAAGTTAAAAGTGTCGCTGGTTCAATTTTGTTAATATTGCAAAGTCGGTTGCTCACCATCTTCGTTGGAACACCATTCCTCACCAGCCTATGAAGCTATCTCACCATATTTATTTCTCACCAGCCTATAAAGCAAGCTCACCATTTTTATTTCTCACCAGCCTATGAAGCAAGCTCACTATCTTTATTTCTCACCAGCCTATGAAGCAAGCCCACCATCCTTATTTCTCACCAGCCTATGAAGCAAGCCCACCATCCTTATTTCTCACCAGCCTATGAAGCAAGCCCACCATCTTTATTTCTCACCAACCTATGAAGCAAGCCCACCATCCTTATTTCTCACCAGCCTATGAAGCCCACTATCCTTATTTCTCACCAGCCTATGAAGCAAGCCCACTATCCTTATTTCTCACCAGCCTATGAAGCAAGCCCACCATCCTTATTTCTCACCAGCCTATGAAGCAAGCTCACCATCTTTATTTCTTACCAGCCTATGAAGCAAGCTCACCATCTTTATTTATCACCAGCCTATGAAGCAAGCTCACCATCTTTATTTCTCACCAGCCTATGAAGCAAGCCCACCATCTTTATTTCTCACCAGCCTATGAAGCAAGCCCACCATCTTTATCTCTCACCAGCCTATGAAGCAAGCCCACCATCTTTATTTCTCATCAGCCTATGAAGCAAGCTCACCATCCTTGTCTCTCACCAGCTTATGCCTCAAGCTCACCACCATCATGTCTTCATCTATTAAAAAGTATATAAATTCAAGATTTTCTAAATTTATTAATTAATTACTTAAATTCTTTGTTTTATAATTATGGACATCCATCATTTCCACATAGTAACATTTCTTTCTTTTTCAGTTGCCAGCGTTTTCTGCAGAATCTAGAAATTATCTGAATGGATTGGCTCCCTGTCGAAGACATACCATGAAGGATCTATGCTCGGAGTTGAATCAGCATTTGCAAGAAAACATCTCTCCCGGTACCCCTTCGCAAGAAAAGCTTGTTTTCGGCGGGTTACGTTCTTGTTAAGAGAGTCTTACCCAAATTGCACTTTTGGAGGAGAAGGAGCAGTAAGTTGATATAGGATAAGATATCTTAAAGATTACTATTACAGTAATGTACAGCTGAATTATCAAAGTTTTGAGAAAGCTGCCACAATTTGAAATTTTTCTAGTTAAAACCATTACAATTTTTTTCAAGAACAGCATAACATAATAATTTATGAATGAATAGAATAATATATAACAATTCTTTAGTGTTAAAATGATTATGCTTTTCAGGCAAGTGTTGTGAAACGTGTTTCCAATGTAATAAGGAAGCGCAAAGAACGCTCAAAGAAAACACTGGAAGCTCTCCAACTTGCCAATAGGACCATCACAGTATTGGGAGCGAATGATGAGTCTTTTGCTGGAGACATAATAGTAAGAAAAGTTGACAGATTATGTTAAATTTAAATTAGATTTTTTGTTAATCCATGTATTTTTGAGGTCATTAATCATTTGAAGTTTTTCTAATATTATACCCATAGAGTACACATAGAGAAACGACTCTGGGAGAAGACTGGGAGTAGTACAAAAACGAGTTTTTTGTTTGTTTTAGTTTAAATTAAAAATAGATTTAAGAAATGAAATCTATAAATAATTAGAAAAAGTTTAATTTATATTTTTTAAATGTTTATATTCAAAACACAGGAGTCGTTTCTCTATGTGTACTCTATGATTGTACCTATGTTCAACCTACTTAATTTCAAACATACACGATATTGAATGATGTTATTATTTCTTCTAAAAAATGAAATTGAATATCTGGCATTTTGTCAAAACTATTTTTAATGCCTTGCAGAAAAATAGATGAGTTTTAATAAATATA
>JAYRBW010043214.1:0-11571 GCA_036023295.1 Invenusta paracnida
CCACCCCTCGAAGTAAATAGCTACGCCCTTCTGACATTGTGCCCCCCACTTCTCGAAGTAAATAGCTACGCCCTTTTGACCTTGTGCCTCCCCCCTCGAAGTAAATAGCTACGCCCTTCTGACCTTGTGCCCCCACCCCTCGAAGTAAATAGCTACGCCCTTCTGACCTTGTGCCTCCCCCTCCCTCGAAGTAAATAGCTACGCCCTTCTGACCTTGTGCGTAAAATTGACCCTCGTAAAATTCCTGCGTCCGCCTTATTATAATAATGTATGTACGTCACTTTAATTTCATCAAATGCGTTCGTCAAAAAATTAAAGAAAATTGATGAATATTTGTTTATTAGGTGGCGCAAGAAGTTACAGCAAAATTTATAATTTACAAAAATGTTATATTGTTTTAAAATTTAATTTTAAATACACAATAATGGAGCATACATTTTGTGTATAATAGACTTGTATGAAATATGCGTAAAAAATTCATACTTCAAACAGTCCAATATATTTAAATGAGTAATACATGTTCTATACATGTTAAATGAGTAATCCAATAAACTCTACTCTCCACTTACAGCAAAGATGACAGCGATTGCAGCCAGTCCGTGCGGTTTGTCCATGGCTTGGGTGAAGTTTGTATAGAGGTCCACGTTATAAGCGTAAAGTTGCAGCTGAAGGAAGTAATTGCAAAATAAAAGTAAAAGGGTATGGTTTCCAGTGCGATCGCAATGATGTATGATTGATATTAATATAGTCCCTGATATTTGCATAATGCGTAAACGCTTATAATTAGTTTAATAAAAGTTAGGGACAAGAGTGTTAAGTTAATAATAGGTCGTATGCATAAAAATGAGAGCTATAAGAAACCATCTATCTCATTGTTAAATCAATAAAAGTGTCTTTTACTCGTAAAGCTTTCTCATAAACTTGCAGTCTTCATGCAACATATGTTTAAAAGACAATCTTATTTCCCAATGTCACATTTGTTTTGAGTTATTTACCTACATATAGTTATATCTTTTAATTTATTGATTATACTGTCACTAGAATTATCCTCATAAAATCAGGCATTACAATGCCGATTACAAATTACCAATATATATAAAACTGAGAAATTATTTTACTTCACGGAATTTCTCAAAAATGATAAACATTAATTGAATAAAAGGACATAAAGGGAACGACTTAAGTTCGCTTTTTGTTTCGAATGAATATGCAGCTTTGAACGGATTCTGGAAAAGTTTAAACTTACGTGTCTATTCTTCATATTTATAACACATATTTTCACAAAATATTGTTATTTTTGGCTTATTTTAAACCAATAATTATCAATATTTTTACCAGACAATAAATTATTTAAATATCTAAATAAGGCAAAACTGTCAATTTCTCAAAATTATTAGTTTTTAAATGTATGGTATATCATGTTGATCCTCCAAGAATTAAGTTTAATCTGTGTAAGCCTAATACAAAGGTTTTTATTACTTTTCCTTAAAATATATTCAATTTGTATTCAATTATAGTTATCATTTATATGTTTTCTTTTATTAATATTGCCTTCATGATATTGAAGACAGTTTTAGCGTCTAATTTTATCAAAAGCTTCAAATTTGAACTAAAGAACTAGAAAATGCATACATCTATCAAACAGCTTTGTTGGTCATTTAGCTGTAGAATTGGCCCGCAGCCTTTAGAAGTGGTTCGACAGAGGAATTAAAAACAATCAAATAATAAAGCCATCCAGTATAATTCGGCAATAATATTTTATCAATACATAACATTTTCTGGATATAAAAATATAGATAAATATTATTGGACAAGTGAAGATTGTTCATAAATATTAAAAATGCTATCCCTACTATGCTCCACACAAATATAGTGATTGAAACAAATTAGCTTAAAAAGTTGTCTTTGTCTTGTTAATATTCTTAACCCTATCTAAACCCAGGATTTTTGCTGTGATTTTTAAATAAACAATGTAAGCTTCGATAACGTTTCTAAAAATAAAGTCTTACAACCTTTATCGCAATAATCATAAGTGTGCACCTAAAAGGCTGGTCACGTCACCACACAATGTAAAATTCTCTCATTTATAAAAAATTTGCAAAACAAACTTTTTATATAAAAAGTCTCTCTCTCAACCCAAATGAAATATTGATTTGTATACTATATATTTCTCAAAGTACAATAAAATAAGTTTTGTTGAGAACTTCTTTTTTATGTAAAATTAAAATGTGTCCATTTTTATTTAAAAAAATTGTTTAGCTGCTTTCGAAGTTTAAAACGCTACATTATTATGAAGTTTAAAATGTATATGGAGGCCTAGAGACCCCCTCCCCTCCGTTGGAAATAGATATCCAAAAAAGTCCAGTATGGATATGGATTAAGACATGATTACATATGACATTAGCTTGTATTTTTTCGAAGAGCAAATTGTTTTACTAGTCCAGACCCTAAAGGGTATTCTGTTCACATCTTCGTTAAAAAAAAGCGACATATATTTTTTGAAAGATCTTTGGCTCTAGTTTTTGAAACATAATGACGTCACTTTCTATTTCCGTGTAAACATTGATTGGTGAAAATAGGGGCGTCCAATCATCATTTAGATCACTATTATTATAAGAAGGAACCATTTTAGAGCTTATAAATCTATTGCCAACTAAAATAGAACTTTGCGTAATACTACACTGAAAATTACCTTGGTTATATTATATTAATAAATATAAAAAAATAAAATAAAATATATTATTTTAATAAAATTATATATTGTAGACTAATTATGACCTCACCAATTTGTCTGATTTTACTCACCTCCCCAGGAAAGCTCTGATTATTGATCCGATGGTCCGAACCCCGCGAAGTGCCCGATCCGAACTTGACGAGCGCCCCAAACAGACGATACTGGTAGGACAGAGGCCCACCCACAAAGCGAACATCCCCCTCCGTTACTGTCAACTGCAGATCCTGTCCGGTGTTCTCCACGATAACTGAGAGCTGGAGAGAGTTGCATGACACAGAGTTACTACCGATGAAATTATATTATTTTGATAAGTAGTTGTTTTCCATACTTCATTCATTAGTATTACTTTCCTTATGTATTACATCCATACGGGTTTGAAGTCCAGCGCGTCAGCTAAGCGGGTAACGCGTTGGCCTATAAACCCGTAGGTCAATGGTTCGAGTCTCGCAACGTACTCCTGGTTGTAGTAAACTGTTAGCGCTGTCGTATTGAATCCATCATTGGACTGATTATAAAATGTTTGTACAGTCTATAATGATTATTTATATATGTTCCTGGTAGCAGTGGTTAGACACGCTAAAATCTGAACAAATCTATCGTATTCAAATATCCTAGTTTAAAAAAATTTAAATAAAAAACCATTTTGTCTAAATTACTAGATGTTACTTGTATATTATATAATCGATAACATTATTCACTGATTTATTCTTTCTTAATTTCGTAATTTAAAATAATGAAATAAGGTGAAACAAAGTTCAAAGCATTTATGCATGTGGACTTATAGAATAAGTAATATCATTTAACAATAGAGTCAATAGTCACTATATAAACTCGAATAGGTATATATTGCTAGCAGAAGGATATTTTAGTCTTTTTAAACATTATTATTAATTAACTTGACTTCTTTAGAGTATTTATATTTTCTATATGTGAAGTATCGGAATCACCAAGCCCCCAACAGTTTTCTTGATATGGACAGAGCAGATAGATCGAGTGTCGTCATCGGGCTTGCAATGCCCACAAACACGGTATTTACGACATTAATGGGAGATTTATCGACTCGGGATGTCCTATAAAATGGCATTAAAACACAAATCCTTCTATATACACATACATCAGAACGTCCTTATCTCAATCCTATAGAAGCGGGTATCAAAATGTTCTGATTTGTACAGACTTTACACAAATTAGATTAGCCAATGGTTCGGTATTGAAACTATTAATCTATAGTATTATATTTTGGGGTTCTTATAACAGTTATAAACAGGAGAACTTTTATTTTATAGTGACCAGCGTGGTACTAAATTATGAGATGGTATGGAGCTTAATTTTGTAGATAGTTTATAGTATTAGTCATGTGATATAACAGCTAGGTATATTACGAGGTAATACGATCGATTTGAAATATTATATATTACGGGTGTGACAGTATTTCCCCTTCGCTATAAACATAAAGCAATGATATAAAAACAAGTTTGTATTGCAGTCATTATTTTTAAATTGATATGTCAGATAATTCAAATACCATTTTTTTATGGTAGGAAATTATGCAATCAAATTGATTGACGAAAAATAATAACTGATTTTGTAAATACGTATACATAAAAACAAAGATAGTTTTAAAACATATATAATGGAATAACGTTAGGTGCGTACAACATTTTTACAAATAATCATAATAAAAAATGGATTTACTGCAAATAAACACATTTTATTACTAGAATGTATAGATTTAATATGATACAAAAAAATTGAATTACATAATAAATAGCTAAACTCTGTATCATACATCTATCTCTGATTATTTCAATATTACATATTATATTCCAGCTGTTTTTACATTATTGATTTTTCAAAGAATGTTGATTGATTAATGGTACGTGTTTCTTAATGATGTTAACTTTTAATTACCTAACACTTCTTATTGGCTATTTTTTACGAAATAAAATTTCTCTGTATGATATACTTGTGAATATCTGTTTATGGTATTATTATTTACTTTGATTAATAATGGTTTCTAGGTGAAACCGAAACGTCGTATTGCATATAAGAAAAAAATCGTTTTATCAAATAGGCCTTTCAATTATGCCGCAATTGCAAAAAGCTTTTAAGTATAAGGTATCAATGAATTCTAAGTGGGTAATTCTCTATCAATTTAAATTGTTTACTCAAAACATATTAACGTGTGGAGAAATATTAAATTCAATAAATATATGCCCAAATACATAATTCAATCAATTTTCTTCAGAAATCAACTCAAATCCGTTGTATGGTTCGTGCATTTATTGTTTCAATATTTTTTAAATCCCAATTCGATTGATATTTATTAATATACCGGAAAAGTAATACAGTAATTTATACAACTTGTTTAAGCAAAAACAACAAAATATTTATAAACATAAGAATACAGACAAAAGTTTCTCTAACTAAATTGTGTTTTATACCCAAAGGTCATGTGGTCTAAATTCAAAAGTATTTCCTTATATATCTATTTATTTAGGAAGACTTGTTCACAGCAATTGTATTTAAGAGTAATAAAATCCCTTTAAATATTATAATTACACAAAATAAGAAAAATATTATATAGCTGATTGAGATATGAATTATATGTATGTTTAACTATACATACCTATATAATTAGTATATATAAGATTTTATTATATATACATATGCGTAGTTCTAATAAATCCAACAAAAACGTTGTAATATTCATTTTGTAATGCGGACGCCTCTATAACTGCTTAACCCTGATTGTATTCACCTAAACACCAGAAATCGAGGCATATAGGAGTCAATTCTGAGGTATTCCCATGAGCATTTCGTTTCAGAAACCTCCAAACCCATCACCCTGGGTCGATTAATTATCAACAAAAGGAGTCTGCTTTGTTGTGTAAACCATGAGCTCCCAACTGGCTCTTGAATCCCCTATTATAGAGCAGCCTCTGTAGGCTACAATTCTATTGAATTGAGTTGAACTAAAATGAATTGGAACAAGATTATATATTCTCAGAAAACGTATACATATATTCCGTGTTAGAAGTGATAACATCTGTTTTATGTATAGCAATATAATACAATACCAATATAACGAAAAATTTCAATAAATAGAATCAAAATTATGTTCGTTCAAAATATGCATGCTGTGTTAACCCCCTGAGTTTAATTATAATTTAAACGCATTATTCAACACCTTTGATATGATATAACCTATAATATAATAACTGCTTATTGTAAATAAAATCTCAGAAAGGGAGTACCACAAAAAAACTAAGTATTTAATGATAATTATTATTTATTTCCAGGATATTAAAAAATATATAGGTGCAAATTATATATAAGACATATATAACAGATTGAGTACAAGTAAAAAGTGAAAATAATAGAAACCTGATGAAAACTAGAGGCATCCATTAATTGGATGATTAAGCTAGTTACCTTTACATGATAGGTTTACAGTTTTAAATAAAAATTATGGATATGGCGCTAACTAATAACACGAAATATAAATACATAACAAAGTTTCAATGGGTGTATACACTTATAATTGTATGCATATACTAAATTACAATGAAATTGGTAGGTTGGTTATATACATGCAAATGACTGTTAAATATGGATGTTTGTATAAAAATCAAAGTACAGCTTTCAATAGTGATTTACAAAATATAAAGTCTGTAATGTAATATATGTAGTAAAAATGATTACATTAATGCGTTGTTACAAATACTTTGTTTGCTCCTTCCTAAAATATGTAAATGTACAAGTAAAGATGATAAAAGATGAGATAGTATATACCTAAGTTAAAATAGAATTTCAACATACAGTTGTGCCTCTAGTATTTTATAATCATTATATATGTATTTACATTATATGTCATAATCTGTGATTGCATATATCTTTCAATACGTTTGTAGTAATTCAGAAAATATTATATTTTTGAAAATGTTTCTATTTGAAATATTTTTATTGTGAATACAAAGTCTGTTCCAAACAATGATTGCTGCATCCATTACCTTATTTCTTTTGCTGAAAGCTTTAGCAGCTATATCATTTTTTTCTTGTGTTTATATTATTAATGTCATAATTTATTTTTATACATTTCTTGATATCAAGTGGTACATATTATTCAGTTTGGTGTATTACTTTGTGAATCCCAAGATTTAACCTTAATTGATAATTGTCTTTCATTTTTAGGATTTTAGTTTTGGTATTAATTTCATTTGTTGATGTTCTTTTCCTCTTAGAAAGGATTATTTTTAGAAGACTTTTTTGTGTTAGTTGAAGACTGGTTAGTTGATTTATTTCACTATTTTCAAATAATGATATACCATAATTATACTTGGAGAAAACAATCTCTTTATACAGTGTTAGCAACTGTCTTATAAGTCTTTTATGCTATAAATATAATATTATTATATATATCTATTACTTTTTTAAATTATACTACTTATACGTATATCCCATTTCAAGTTTTCTTCTAATGTAAGCCCTAAGAATTTAGTATGCTATTCATTTTTTATAAGTTGATTGCCCATTTTTATTTCAAAGTTTCTGTTTATGCAATTCTTCTTAAATAACAAGTAATGCGTTTTTTTACATTTAGTGTTAATCTGTTTGTGAGTAACCAATCATTGCATATCATAAGAACATTATTTGTACTTCTTTCTAAATTTTGAATATATTTTTCAAAAACAAATAGACTAGTGTCATCTACAAAAAGTTTTATA
Organism: Invenusta paracnida; assembly: GCA_036023295.1. Taxonomy (NCBI): domain Eukaryota; kingdom Metazoa; phylum Platyhelminthes; order Proseriata; family Coelogynoporidae; genus Invenusta; species Invenusta paracnida. The sequence goes on from JAYRBW010043214.1 coordinate 7,462, forward strand.
TTTAATTTATTTGATAGTATTTTTAAATAATTTATATACAGTAGGAATAATATGGGACAAAGAACTGAACCTTGAGGTACTCCATAAAGAATTCTACTGATATCAGATTTTGTATTGTTAGTTTTAGTAAAAATGGTTCTGTTTGTTAAGTAACTGGTTAATATTTTATTAAAGGATCTATCAATTCCATAATATATTAATTTTCAATTAAGATTAAAGTTACCAAAGGCTTTTTTTAGTCAATAAAGACTCCTAAGACATAACACCTTTTTTGGAGATTTTCAGTAATTTGGTCATCAGCAGATATTAGGGTATCAATAGTATTGGGATATTTTCTGAATCCATACTGCTAACAAAATAAGATATTATTCTTTTCAATATGATCTAATATTTGTTGATATATAACGTCCCTTTAACATCCACCATTATTGAAATGATTATAGATAATAAATATTCAAAGTGAAAAGTATGAGAAAAACAATATGCTTATTTTCATAGAATCACAATTTATGGACTACAAGAATCCTAAATATTTATTAGATACGTTCATATAAAATTATATATATATACATATAATAGTTCTTGTATATGATTAGTTAAATACTACGATATAGAGAAAATTTTAAACTTCTGTAAAATTAGTTAAAAAAATCCCACTTTTTCGTTAATGTCAAATGAAAAAATGGAATTAAAATCAACTGATGTAAATTTGCGCACTGTTGCATAAAACTGTAAATTGTTATTAATAGTAAATTTTACAAGTAGAAATTAACAAATTTCTTTGTGACATGTATTGAAAATGCGTCAAAATTATTCCACAATGTTTTTATTTTCTGTGAAATTCGTACCGGATTTCCGTCGTTTATAAATTTTTATATGCAGCGTAATAAATGAATAAGTTTCGTTAACACAGTTGTTTAAAGAAGATGGTATATGTTATTATATGTATTAGGCCCATTGTATGTTACAAATTTAAAAAATTGATCGTTCAATGTCTACATGAAGTATACATACAAATTTCAAATACTAAGGTTTACTACGCTTTTTGAGAAAAATATATATTTCTCTTCTCAAGAGATTAAATCAAAACGTATATATTTGTTTATTCATTTTAAGAAATATAATAATAAACGCAACGTGTAATTTAAACTTGTGTGATAAGTACTACTCTACCTACAAGTACTAAATAATAAGTAAAACAATATTTACAACAATAGTTTTGTTGTTTATACAATGCAAAAATCAAAGCTGCGGTACATAACCAGAAAATCCTTAGTGTGAATCAGTGTAACCATCTCTATAAGTCTAACTATTTAGCTATATAATTGTTATCTTGGAATTTATACCATTTAGTTTCATAATTAATGTGGTGTGTACTTTAAAATATTTTCGACAAATGGATATAATAGAACAAACACTAAGCTGAAACGTGAAGCAGTAATGTTTCGAAAGAACAACATTTTTTTGTTAATCTTATGAAAATCTTATATTGTAAAATCATATATATATATTGTAAAATTATGAAAATCTTATATTGTAAAACTTTTTACGAGGCAAGCAAAAGTTCCCAGACTCTAGCAAAGCAACAGAAAGTATTTTAAAGCTCTCTATTTTCTTAATCCTACAAATACCATTAATACATGACTGAGTGGGATAAACAATACTTTTGCTAATATTAGGTATTATATGATACATTCTAAAGGGAAGTAATCTTTTGAAAATTTCGTATCTTAATCAATTTTTCCAAATATGCTCTGAACACCCTAAAAATGAGCAATGTATTTCACTGTCTAATTCAACACTGTTTCTCGACGCACTCTATGCTCATGTCTTCTTTCAATACTTTTCAGCAAAAAAGTGAAGAATAACGTGCCCAGTATAGATTTCAACTAAATCTTCTAATTTGACAGAAAGCGATTAGTTAGAGGGCAATCTTCCTTCACCCATGATACTAGAAATTAACTACACCTCAATCTTACTATGAATTCATATTAACAATATTTCGGTACTAAACTCATAGCCACTGATGTATATAATATACTCGAAAACTAGATAGACAGACAAACAGGTAAAGCTAACCGGCACCAATTTGAAATATGTAAATAGTTAAAAGGGAACATCTTTTCGCATTCCTTTATGCCTCTCGGCAGTCGTGCCGATGTAAGCCAATGTTCCGCATAAAAGGAAAAAGGAGGTGCGGTGCCCATTTTGTGAAAAATAAACTTGTAAACAAACCAGAATCGCCGCTGTAGGGTATATCTCTTTCATTATGAACTCATATTTGTGAATTAAAAGCAGGAGAGGGTGATAAGATATTTAAAAAATCAAGACGGCAGTTTAGAAGAAAGATTAAATAAAGATTTCACAAGAGTAAAACTGGCTGTTTCTCATGCTGCGTGCAAGATAGGCAATTTGGACTTCTTCAAAAACATTACCGTTTGCACAGCTCTCCTGAAAAATATTCCGGCCTTCTTTCTTCCTTTCAGTTCAGCACATTTCAACTCACTTTACAGTTTAATAGGTTATCGGTATTTTTACCCTATCAACATAAACTTTTCCGCCAAAAAAGTATTTCGTGTCCACGCCCCCTGCGCAACTTTTAGAGTGCATTAGCGAGCGCCAAACTCAATCTCTCACATCTGTGTTTTCCCTTTTTCTGGTTCAATCCAACCTAGAAGTTACTCGCGTTTTTATGGTAGATAAAAAGCAAGAGGTATAGTAGATAGATAAGTGAAATCTGGCTCTGGGATCAGGTTTTGGTTGCGGTAAAGATATGGGATATTATATGCTACTTCCATTATACTATCTGTTGAGAAGTGCCGAGGAAATTGTAGGTCACGTAAAAAGAAAAATTAGGAAATATGGAAAGGGATATTTTTAAATCAAAATTTGGAATTTGTGACTTTTACATACGACACGCGCGATACAGGTTTTTAAAGTGTCGAGAACGAGTAAAAACGTCTTTTAGAGAAATAAGTGTTATAATTGAAAGAACACTAAAAATTCCTTTATTTCATTAATTAAAATAGACTTACAATGAATGGGCATGTGGATTAAAAATTAATTTTAAATTTGACGCTTATTAAATAAGTTATTGACTACATTGCGTATTTCAATTATTAAAATATTTAAAAAATGTATTGTATTTTCAAATTATATCTAATATACATTTTATGATAATATGTATACTAGAGCAACCATTCTAGAATCATTTATTTAAATAAATTTTCCCTATCTTTAATTTGACGTATCATTAGAACCATATAATAGATTCATTTATAACATTTTAACTTGTTTCCTGCTTTTCTTACACGTACAATGCAGTGTCTAGAAATATAATAACAAACCAATGGCTTATCATACTTTATATCAATAATTAAGTCTATATATATGACATTAATTATTTCCTATATATTAACTGAAAAGCTTGGTTCTCCGGATTACACATGTCAAAATGATCTTTTTCGAAAAGATTTTATGTCATTTTTGGTAAATAGACACACATTTATATTATTAAATAAATAACCCACTCAGAATAAAATAAATGATGCATAATATTATATCTGTATAAAAATGATAATATTTAAAAAATGATGAATGCATCTTATAACACAATTATGTTTCCTTTTAAATAATTACTTCTATTACCTACTATATAATTTGTTACATTTACAGATTACGGTTGAAAATTTATCTATAAACTAAAATAGTTCTAAACAAAAAACAATAATTATGAATAACTAATCAAAGTTTTAATAAAATTTATCCGATTTGTGTTCCTCGTGTTTACTATATTATAACTGATATCCTTGAATCCTTAACCTTATTCATACCGGAGGGAGGAGGGGGTTTAAAAGCGGGAGGAGAGTGTTAAAAGTGGACTTCTCAATATTTCAATAAAACATACTTTTTTTATATGAAAGACGTACATCTTTTTCGAAATCGATGAAAGTTTAATTTGGGAACTAATTTATTCCATAAATCATAAGATACAATAAAAATTAATTTCTTGCAAATAATATTAATAAAATTAAAATTAAACATCTTTAACCTAATTTTATATAAAAAATATGTTTGTCCATTTTTAATGGAATACATTACATAACATCT
>JAYRBW010043225.1:1976-32471 GCA_036023295.1 Invenusta paracnida
CCCCCCCCCCCCCCCCCCCCCCCCCCCCCCCCCCCCCCCCCCCCCCCCCCCCCCCCCCCCCCCGGCCGCGGAACTGCGCTCTATAGTAAATTTGGCACTGAATCATATATTATTTATGCACAAATGTATGTTTGTTACTAGCTATCTCTAGCTGCATATGTAAACTTTTCGTATAGCATTCAGGTCCACTTAATATCATCATATTCAAACTACAACTGTTTATAGATAGTCAGGTTTGTTATATGTTTATTTAGCAATTCCCTTCTTTAATGCCCCTGACAATTACAGGGGTGCAAATATATTTTTAAAGAAGAGGGCAAGAAGAGGGTAAGAAGTGGGCAAGAAGAGAGCGCAGATTTAGTTCTTAGATGGGTGCAAATTTTTAAATTCATTATTAAACATTATAAAACAAAAGAAGTGGCGCCCGCTCATCTCCGCAAAATCGTCCAATCTGTCAGCACAAAAAAATCAATTAATATATTCAAGTCTATAAAGTAAAACAAACATCTATGGTTAGAACGTTTTCGTGGTGTGTGATTAAATCATTTGATTTGGTTTTGAGTTGAAAACGAAAATTATAAGTAGTATATGATGATCAGTGTTGTAGTCGTCGCTTGGATAAATCTTACTGCAACTAAAATTGAATTTTCAAAGTTGTATATAAATTATATTTTATATGCTTTTAAGTTTTACTCTTTTCAAATGTATAAAATTGTATAAATTGATAAGTGAAGTTCATGTACATTATTTAATTTTGGAATCAGTAATACTTGCATCAGTTCAGAAAGAGAATAAATCAGTCTTAGTAGTGTTTTTAAATGTTAGTTACATTCTCTATATTCATTTTTTAGGTATAATTTTTAATATTTCAAATATTGTTTGAAGATACCTATAGCTTCTGATTATATTTCTATGTAAAATAACAGTATTCTTTTTCAATACCTGCATATATATTTCAAGGCTGCATTATATTACCTATATCCAATATATTATAATACATACCCAATTCCTAATTAACTAAGTAATGTAATATTTCATGTAGGTAATTTGTACAGTTTTTTTAAATAAAAAGTTAGATTTAGTATACGGGGATAATAATTAATCATATACCTTAATGTTATAGTATAGTTTTAGAGAAGAAAATATTTTCAAAGTATAATATTTAACTTTCATTGTATCCTTTCAAACTTACTATGCATAGCCAGCACGATTCACATTTTATAATATGATTTGTACCTATGTTGGAACTACTTCACACCGAGGATTTTATATATGTAACTATAAATATATAAAGTATATCTAAAGTCATTGTTCAGAACTTGCTTAATATTTCATTGAAATTTTAATAATAATGCATAAATGTAATTTAACTGATGTCGAAGTAGAAACATAGTACAGATATAAGTGTATGAGGTAGATATATATGCTATATTTCATGTTTTGTAATACAAAGAAATTTACAATACCGAAATAAACTACATTATATAAGTACTGAAAAATTCGAAAATAAAATCAGACAATTGTATTTTGTTACATCGTTAGAGCTTTATTGGATATAAACTTATGATTTATATTTTCTAATTTAAGTATAAACATAAAAATATGAATTTCTATTTTCGATAAATATATTGAATTGTTTTAAATTTTAAAAGAACAATTAGGATTTTTACCATGTAACCATTTAGTTTTACATAAATATTTAACCTATATTCCTAATATTATTAAGTTCAGATTTAGTTAGATAACATATGAAGAAACACATGCAATGTTTCCATTTTTGCAGTACAATATTTTAATAATGGTGAAATTATTGATTGTCAGGCTTACAGTTAAAGAAACTCATCAAAATTATACCTACCTATATATAAGTTGATCAAGCATCTTCGTAAAAATATAATATGGGCAATGACAAAGGAACATGCCGTAGAATAATTTCTTTAAAGTCGTTTTATCTTCGTAAAACGACAAAGATGCACCTGAAAATGTTCTCTATATAGTTTGAAATTATTTGCGACTTGGGATGTTATTTCGTCTTAAATGAAGGAATCAATAGAGTTACTTGGAGTAACTCTGTACAATGACGTCGCAATTATAAGCATAGTCACGTCGAGATTTTTTTAGATTTTAGGAATCTTTCCCCTTTATAAATTAACCAAAATACATAGAGATCATTTAATTGGAATTATTGTCGAACTCACAGTTGCTACACATATATTTTTATTTATATGTATTTTAATTTATCCATTTAAATATATTACTGCTGGAAAACAGCTAGATATCATTCCTATTGTAATACATAAAATAGATCTGATATGTATATATAGGCAGGTATACCTACTCAAAAACTTAAAGCTCATAATATATGTAATATGTACCATAAACACGAATATGCATATTAGGTATGTCAAAAATTAAATAAATATAAATTTATAATTTCCTAATTAATTACACTGATGATAAAAATTTGGAAATATAAATTGGTATTTGTTATAGTTATCATTTCAATATAATTTACTAGATTAATAATATTAATTAATTAATTAAACTCATTAATTACACTAATGATAAAAAAATTGGAAATATAAATTGGTATTTGTTATAGTTATCATTTCAATATAATTTACTAGATTAATTATATTAATTAATTAATTAATTAAACTGTGCTCAACAAAATTTTTAATGAAAATTTTGTTTGTATTACTCAGTGTTAAGATATAAATCATTTAAAATGTAATCATTTAATATACATTTAGGATTTAGGATTTATGAAAAATGTAGTGTAAGCATATTATATATAAATAAATTGTATATATATATGCTAACTTATTATATATACAAAATATATAATATTTTGAACTAATAAAAATCAAATACCTCGAAAATTAAACATATAAACTTCTAGAGGAAACTAACAAGATATACCTAAATGAAATTCTAATAGAAATAAATCTCTTGATCTTTCAAAATACAATTAGTTACATTTGTATCTAAAAATAAGTACCCTACTTGTATGTATATTTCTTAAATATGTTTAATATATACTTTCTTCGATTTGTACATTTTTATTCAGATCAAGATAGTACAACATAAAAATTGAAACATATATAAGCATTTTATTATATCCTGCATATTATGAACATACTTATAAAACGACAGAAAGACACGTGCATTGCAAGATAGTATAAATCCGACAACTTTTGAACTTCTTGGTTCTCCAAGTTATCTTTCATCCACAAAAGCAATTCGTAAAACATTCAATAGTGAAACTGACATCTTGAAATGATGAGATGCCACATGTTATTTCGTACTGACATGCACGTATCTAAAACTGAATAGAATATTATATATATATATATATTCGTTTTATTTAAACTTTTTATCAATAAATGAATTCCAATTATTGGGTAATATTTAATTGTAAAAAGAGCTATGTGCCAAAAACTGTTAAAAAGTTAAATTGGAAATTTCTTTACAATATAAACACAATTTCTTTAAACACAATATATATATATTATATATATGTATATACTCACATTCGTTTAAATATACATATGTATTAGTACGAATATGAGTATGAGAATAGATAACAATCAGTAATATAAATATTATTTATTGTGTGACATTTTGACAACATATACAATACTTTTATATATTGTTTAATATTGTACAGTAATACTAATATCAAGCATTAATCGTTTGGCAGATTCAAAATGTGGAATATTTTAAATTGACAAAATCAAACGAAACATTTTTTAAGATTTATAATATTTTTTATTTTTTTTATTTCTATTTTATTTGTGAAGATATTCAATCTTTTACTTTCAAAATAAAAATTAATAACTTATAATTTTTTGTAAATTGAGAAAAATAAACTTTTCAAAATTAATGAAATCCTTTATGGTCAAGTTGTTATAAAATGGTGCTATTTAAGACAAACATATCGAAATTGAGAGTTTTCTTATAAACTTTTGACATTTGATATATTATATTTTATTGAAAAAGGAATATACACGGAATTTAGCACACATCAATATATGAATTTTGATTGTGATTAACTGCTATTCTTGAAGGATCCTTAAAATGAATATATCTCTCCATTATTATCATGCTGTTTATATTTATACGTATCTATAGATAATTCGTATTATGAATAATTGATAAATATTCTTTTTAATATCGCTATACATACGAAACCAAAAAATTAATTAATATTTATTAGATATATACTTTTTTCTATACTATAATATTTTTTTCTTGAAAAGATTTTTAAATAGGTAGTGCCATATTTTTATAATTATGCTATATTATCTATTTAATCAATTATTTTACGTGTATTTAACTATTGACAGTTAACAAATATATATGTGTTTTAAATAAAAACATAATTATTTCGTATACAAACATATAAAATAAAATAATATAAAAGCTTATTTGTTGCAAAGGAGAATAATTCAGCGCAAGAATATTTTTCAAAAGAAAAATGTTCTACGATTAATTAATTAATAAAAGTATAATTACATATTAATGTTATATATATAGAATATAATATATGCATAAACGATAGCAATTATAATAAAAAAAACTAATAGTACCATTTTCAGCATTTTTAAATTAAAATGTTTCAATTAAAACGCAATATATTCGTTTGTGCATAATATTTGAAAACAAAAGAATGATACTCTATTCAGACTATGTATACCTCCTATATACCTACCTATTCTATTGAATAGGTAGGTACATCCCATTTCGTAATTCTGTGTAAATAAACAAAGGAGTTGAAAATGAATTTTTTATAATTATATTATATGTATGAACAATTTTGTGGAAGTATTCAATAATGATCTCTTTCTTTATTATATATTGGTTAAAATATATGCATATGATATGGGTGTACAATGAGAGTATTATTTATCTAAATTATTTTAATGTTCCAGATATTCAATAGATTTTAATAAATGAACAAAAATATTACCAATGATATATTGATAATAAATCAACAAAATTATATTAAACACTAAAATGTAATTAAGAATATAGTTATGACTATAACATTTCATTCAAATAATAATATGTAATTTTTTAATTTTCAATATCTAAGACATATTCCTTAAATTAATTAATATTAATATATTATAGGTATTAAATGAATATATCTTACTATGAATTTATTATTAATCGATTTATTAGCACAATTACATTTATTTATTCTCCAAAACGTATAAACTGAAGTATTAGAAAACATATTAGTATATTCGTATATTTTCGGTACTAGAGGCACATGGCAGCCTTACAATTATATTAAATGTATTTTTGAATATGCACAGCAATTCATTTCTACAATTTTCTTTTAAACATTTCGTATTAGATGTACATTTTGATATTCTCAATTACTTTTAAATGAAGTTTACGTATGCATGTACCCATCTTGTCCGTCAGTTAATTTTAGTTTACTGTGTGTCCGATGTAGACGGAGTTCGGTCTCATTCCAATTTGGTAAAATACGTGAGATAGGCATGACAGTACTTCTTATTTAATTTAATTTTCTATTGAAAACTTTTAAAAATTGGAGTTTTGTACGCAAACTTTCTAAATTCTACAGTAAACATGGCTGAATGAAACAATAGGTTGACACAAAATTAGTTGATTAATTAGCAATGCATTCACTAAGTGAATAACAGTAAATAAAAATTATTCAATTTACCAATGTAAGTAAAATTAAGTGAAATTCTTAATAACAAAGAGCTAAATATTCTCGATTTTGTCAGCACATTTTAAAGAAAAAAAACAAGATTATTATAGGTATGTACAAAATAGGAAATAATAAATTCATATTCATATTCTTTTCCGTAGACATAATAAGCTTGTTAAATCAGCCAGCAAATGTCACGTAAAGATCTTGTTGCATTACCTCTAGTATGTCATCGGCAAATGCCTCTATACATATCAGCCGCTTGTTATCTTTGTCAATATTGTGATTTCAGTACATTCGACGATTTCTGTGACTTCTAGATATAAAAACAAATGAATTTGAGACCTTCGTGAACATGTCCGGGAATTATAACAATTGAATGATACGAAATTCAGTCTAATAGAAAATTTAGGAAGCGTTTAAGAAAGCGGGCTAATGACAGTTCACACACATGCATATGTACATTTTGCTAATGAATAAATAGATTTAAAGCCCATGTGTTCCTTATATTAGCAGATTTACATGAATTAAAATTGATATTTATATTTTATATCCATAACGATATATTTAAATATTTATACTATTAAAATTAATCAATTTACACAGCATACACAATTTAAATGTAAAATAAAACAAACATCAAAGGAACAATATACATATTCCTATGTATATAGGAATATCTATACTAATAGAAAATTAGCGCAATAAATACATTTTGTGTGATTTTTAATTTCCACGTATTCGATATAGATTATGGTTTGTTCCATTCCAACAGTATTGCAACCGAGAATATCGTGACAGTATTAGATTTCCAATTTCTGCCCAGTTTTTTCCTACATTGAAATTTTTGTAAGGCAAGGTTTTATTTCTACTCCATTCGTAGAGCGAATGAATGGTGTGACGTAACATGAACCACAGATAATAGTAATCTTTTTTACCACAGTATATTCGCGAGTGAATAAAAAAATATATAAATTATTAAATCTAACTGACTAAGTATACAGTTATCATACTTAAAATAGTCATATAGCTGTATTGAATTCAATATATGTATGCGTTCATTTCACTAATATTATGAAATTTATTTATTTATTTATTTGTCCTTAGTGTTGTGCAAAATTGTCGCTCCTATTAATACCTCAGCGAAACTGCTTTTAAAAACAATGCCTAGTTATTATCTGCAGACCATGTTGCGTCAACAGTGGTTGTTATAGTGTTAGTGTTTACAAATATTATAAAGCACACATTTTAATCAGTACCGAAATTGAAGAAATTGTAGAAATGAACCTTGAAACGTCATACCTGTGTGTAATAGCATTCGAATGTAACTAAATTTATTCTAAAATAATTAGTAAGTGCTCCAAAAGTTCGCAAAAAGGCAACTTACGGAAAAATAAACTCTTGCAAAAATAAAATTTACATCTTTAAATATTTTCAACTTTCTCAATCAATTCCGATATGCTGATCATGAATCTGAAGTTTATTTTAATTTTTATTGTTTAGATTTTGAGAAAAAATAATAACTTTGTTTTGACATTAAAAAATCTATTCAAAATCCTCAACAAATGATATAATGCATATTTTTCCTTGAGTTAATTGTTATAAATATACGATTCCAAAACAATTTATATGCAAAATTCAAAAACGCAAATATATAGTTTACAAAGTTAATTTAACATTAGATCGAGCCTGTCGTGCAAATTTCTTGCTGGGTGAATATCGCAACGTGTGTCAGATGTGCTCACCTAGCATGTCTCGTCCATATCGACCGGTAACGCGCTTTTCAATTGTCAGTATATCTTGGTGAAAGCGCTCTCTATGCTCGTCGCTTACGTCACCTATATTGGGAGCGAATAAGTCAATATGAGAATGCAAATAATGTATTTCCAGCGACATGCGACAACCAAGTCTCTCATAGTTCTGCATGATGTCATCGATGATTTTCTTGTAGTTTTAGTTTTTCCTGTTTTCCAAGAATTCAATTACAATGTTTCTAAGCTTGTCCATGCCCACTTTTCCAAGTCGGTCATCTGATCCGTCAGTTCGTGACAGTTGAGCATCTTTTCAAATTCAGGTCCGGTAAAGATGCTGTTTTCGACTTTGGCGTCTGATAGACGAGGAAACATGCCTCGCAGAAATATAAATGTGTTGTTGTTGCACTCCAAAGCCTTCACATATTGCTTGGTGAGGTCAAGTTTTATGTGCAGTGGCGACAGTAGTATTTTGTCACGACGCGCTAGAGGTTCATTGACAATGTTATGTCGACCAGGTGATAAATCTTCGCGTATCGGCCATTCTTTTGTTGAGTAATGGACAGCTGTTGCACGACTGTCCCAGAGGCATAGAAAACATGAATATTTGGAAAAGCCGCCTTGAAGGCACTATAAGAAGCCAATCATTTTGAAATCTCCGCACCGTTGCGAAATGTAGGTATCGTAATTGAGTTTTTCAAGAAACACTTTCGCGCTGTTGTAATCTTCCTTCTGAACGCCATATTCAACCGGGACAGACAGAAACTCATTACCTTTGTGCAACAGCACCGCCTTGAGACTACTTGATGATGAATCAATGAACAGTCTCCATTCCTATGGGTTGTGGTAAATATCAATTGATTCGAACGAACAGCGCAGAGACATTGCCGCAGTAGCACAACTGCCCAAACTTTGAGAAATGATGCGAATAATCTTCGTGTCGCTAACGAAATTTTGGTAATCGTCCTGTTAGACTCCAGTTGGTTCCATTCTTTTAAGTCGTGAAGCAAGTACGAATCTTTCGGTAATTTCAGATATCTCACCAAAGTATCCAGCTAATGCTGTAGTATTAAATGTGGTCTGCCTGTATGCCGTTTCAAGTCAGAGTCGGCTGGTGAAGTAGAGGCTTTTATTTCCGTGTCGGACGATTCATCTTCACTGCAGTCAAATTCATTTGAGTGTTGGGGACCAGATATTCATAAAAATGCGGCACAAGAGCAATTGAAGAATCCATCGATGAATACGTAATGTTTTGAGATTTTTTCAAGAATTTGGGAATTTTGACACTGCAGAAATAGTAATTGGCGCCATATCCTTGGTATCGCAAATGGCATTTTCTTAAGTTCCTGAGAAAGCCATCTGCTTAAGTTAGTTTTGCAAGTGCTGCAAATAACATGTTGTCCCAGGTTTTGTCTTGATCCGCAATTGGCATTCCAAAGTAAAAACATGGCAACTCAAAATCAATTCCTTTATTTAATGACATATATATTACCTTAGGAGGTTCTTTAGCTTAAACATATAATTTTTTTCAAGAAAAATATGCATTATATAATTTTCTGAGGATTACATTTTTTTAACAAAAAATAATAATTCAAATTTTTTACCTCAAAATCTGAACGATAAAAATTAAAATAAATTTTAAATTCGGGATCAGCCTGTCCTAATTGACTACGAAAATTGAAAACAATTTCAAGATGAAAGTTTGTTTTATTGCACTGTGATCAGTAAGATAAGTTTTAGACGGTGCATCAGGATTCAATAATAAAATAAATGAAGAATAGCTGCGAATATTTTTGTCTGTATTATTAAGACATCTTCAGGCGGACTGACGTACCGGTAAAATAATGACTATTAAGTATTAATTATGTTAGCAATTATAGCAATGAATAAGCAATATAGCAATTATAATAATAGTGAATATTAACTTATATTAATGATGCAATTAATTAACTAAAATTAGTTAATATTCCTAATTGCTGTAATTGCTTGTATATAATATTATTACTTGTTAACTAATTACTTGCAAGCTTCTGCCTTAAGCATCACATAAAATAAACATATACTATTAAACATCCTATTCCATACATATTTCAATTTATAATTTAAAAAATTAATAACATGATAGTATTTATACATGAAATCTGTCTATATATTACTGTTATAATCTATATTAATTAACTAAATCTTCTATTTTCAATTGTTAAAGGTCAAATTTTAGCCATGCAGAAGTTCGACATCACGTTACAGATATTCTCAATACACTACTTATGGGCTATGATAAAGGTTTACGACCGAAGTTCTTTTGTAAGTCTGTCATTTTTTATCTTACTAATCTTACTAATCTTACAGTCGAAATTGTCTTATTGTAATTGATGTTAATACTTCGTAGGGTTAACCTGAATTAAATCCTGATAATAAATATTCAATTATACCTATTGCTTTAAGCTTTAACTATACATTTTTTTAAGTTCGATTTTAAATTTTACAGGAAATCAAATTTTTAACAAAATTTTATCTTAGGTGCTTACAAATTATAATTTAATATTCTTCAAAATGTTATTTGACTGCATTCCGTGGCTTTCATTATTGAAATAAATTGAGTTGATCTGGAAAGTAATTTATAAATATATTTGAGGGATTATGTACATTTATTGAAAACTGTTTATAGTACTTTTTGACATGTTTACGTATCTCTTTATATATAGATATGTACATATATACAATAAAGGATAGATACAAGGGAACAATTAACTATCGTTTTATTGGTAATAATAAACCATAGTCTAGTAATCGTAATGCTACACATTAACATCAATATTTTATAGGTAATTGAAACAAAAGTATATTTGCTATAAATAATTTTACAGTCGAACGAATTCGAATATAATACATGTTTTGTTTATAGCCGAACCCTTTTATCGATAATGTCAATGTCTAAATATATATACATATCGAAAAAATAATCATTATTTTTAAACACTTGAATAATAGTAGATATATGCAATTTATGAGGATGTCATAAACATGTATTTTGTACAATGTAATTATTTATTTCCTTTGCATAAGTTATAATCAATCAATGTACATGTTTCACATGTTCAAAAAGTTAAATAATGATTTACCTAAAATAATGAACTAAATATCTTTCGCTTGGAAAGCTCATAATATTCTAGTACTACGGCACCTACAAATACAAGTAATATTTAAGTATTTCAAAAGAAAGTTGTAGTTTCAAAATGTATAAACTTAACATGGGCGCCCGCAGAAATTTTTAAAGTATACGCAGACTTTACTGGAGAGGCACATGATTTTGAGCATTAAAATAATATTATGATGATTTTTTTTTAAATAAATACTCGTACTGTATTACAAATTTATGAATAAACAAGGTACATGCAGATTAGTTTTAAATGTACATACATGGATCATTTTACTATATGTGCAGACAGTATAAAAATGAATTAGTATAGTGTTCGTTTAGTATTATTAGTTATCTATTATTATGGTAACTGCTATGAAGCTGAATGTTAACCATTTATAATGTTATTATTTTGAAATTGTGTCGTTTTCTTTAGTCATACTTTAGTTTTGAAAAGGGCACCACAATGATTTACCATACGCACATGCGTATATTCGTATGCATGCGGGCGCCATTACTTAATATATTAACCCCCAATTAAAAGAAAAAAATTACATCATCATTAAAATTAGTTAATTACACACCTATATATGTAGTTGTGTGTATTTTCATGTTTTGCTTGTTTACATTTATGTAAATATAAATAATTTATACTATTGGAATATATTGTTAGTGTGGAACTGTTATATATGTATTTGTATTTGTATTTGTATTTTAATGATTAAATGCAATTAAATGCATTAAAGTATTTGTTATTTTGAATATTATTTCTTTTATACGTTTTCTTTGTAGTAGGGGATCCTGTTACAATTTATGCAGATATCAACATAAGAAGCATGGGACCAATTTCTGAGCAAGATATGGTACGATAATCATTATTTTTATTTTTATTTATGAATACTACTCTTGAGCAGACATTTTTTTTTAAATGAACTTTCTTTAAATCACAAAAGATTCTAAAGGTTAAACAATATATGACATGAGGACTTATCAAAATTAACTTTATAAAATAAGTAATACTTTTGATATTAAAATTTTTGAATGAATATCGTTTAGTTCGTAAATGCGAGCACATATTTCAAATGGCCTAGGTAATGATTTTCCTGTAAGCTCACAAGTCTAACACATGTCTAACTATATACTTAGTTTCTAATGCTCAGGGGAAAGTCATAAAGGTAATCAATATTTATCTATAAAATTGTAGGAAATGATCAATATAAAGAAATTGAAAGTATTAACCTTTGAGTTTAATATCACCCACAGAATACAAATTGTTTAATGTAGTATAATAGGCTTCAGTTAATCTATTTTCATATTTTTCTATATACGCAATTAAATTAAACGGAAATGAAAAATAAATAAAAGTAAGTAGAATGTAAATTTACGAAGTAAAATTAATGGCAAATATTTATTCTTATCGTATAATTTTTACTATCTATTTACTATAGGCATATACTATAAATCATATACTATATCTATGATTTAATTTATGTGTAAATTAGTTTTATCAAAACGTACACAGTCCCTATACATAAAAATTAGAAAATTAGAAACATACTATACAAAATTAAACGTAATTAAAAAAACTAATTCTTAATATTTCTTCCTGATAAATTATATGAAATTTATTATATAATTTCTTTTTAATTATTTAAATCAACGACAATATATAAGCGTATTTGAAATTATAAAGATAAATAAAAGTTGAGGAACAGTTTATATTGTTACATATATTAACTCTCTCTATATACATATATACAACATATAAAATTAACAATTACAAACTGATATACATTCAAAATATAATAGTCTACATTTTTAACACATTAGTAAGAAGCTAGTAAGTGATATATGGTAGCAAACTAAAAAGGATTTTGGAAAAGTTCGTAGCAAAATTAAAGAGTTAATTATGTCTGCAATGCATTTGCAACTTTAAATGGGCAATAAAGTTTGAATAATTGATTCGTAAGCATTAGTAAGCTAGTAAGCGACTTTTAGTAGCAAACTAAAACAAATTGAATTTTTGAAAAGTTCGTAGTAACATTAAAGAGTTAATTATGTTTGCAATGCATTTGCAACTTTAAATGGGCAATAAAGTTTGCATAATTGATTCGTAAGCATTAGTAAGCTAGTAAGCGACTTTTAGTAGCAACTAAAACAAATTGAATTTTTGAAAAGTTCGTAGCAACATTAAAGAGTTAATTATGTTTGCAATGCATTTGCAACTTTAAATGGTCAATGCAGTTTGAATAATTGATTCGCATACCGTCTATCATATTTTCAATTCATTCTGTGTTGGGCAATTCGCTAACCGTTAAAACTCACATACTCTTACCAATATATTTATTATAGTATAATTATTTATTACAGATTGTCGTTATAAGCATATCTTAATTTCATGTTATCCTAAAAAATTATAATATTTTGAATGTCTTATAACTTAATGTATTGAAATATTTACTCATTTAAGTGTTCTCCTACGAATACTAAGAATGTGTATTATAATATATACGCTAATTTAAACATTATCTTGGAAAGCACCGAAGCTGTTAAAAATAAAAAATTAGTGCGCAAACAAATTATTTATAATATTTTTCTCGATTTGATGGAATTATGGTATATTTTTATTAATTTTTATACATAAAATATTTTTGTTTCATTTTAAAATATTAATAGATATTTTGAAATATTAGTACACTAATAGAAGGAAATAGTGTTGACGCATAAACGACATATATATTATGTGATTATATAAATGCTTTACTTATAAGTGTCAATTAGTAAATTAAAAACAACTAATAAATGAAATACGTGTTATAAATGACATGTCATATACACAAATAGGTATACAATGCAATTCATGATCATAAAATTTTCATAAAAATCATTGCAGTGTACATTTTAAGGCATAGTTAGTATTAGTCCGTAAACTTTGTACACTCTATATTATGCGAATCAACACATGTGTATTAAATGTTTCTAAATGTTCTAATCCATTTTACCTAGACCTACTCAATGGACTGCTACTTCAGGCAGAGCTGGTTGGATGGAAGACTTCGTTTCAACGACACTTTGGGCCTCAAGTCCCTGGCGCTCAGTCCCAAAATGCTTGAGAAAATCTGGAAACCGGATACTTACTTTTCTAATGGGAGAAGATCTCTACTTCACACCCTAACCGTGCCGAACAATTTTTTACGCTTGAATCCGGATGGACGAATTCTTTATTCTATGAGGTATATGACTTATTATAATGACATCTCTTCATTTGTACAAGTGAACAGACACAAATATTTGGGAAAAGTTATGAATAAAAAATTATACTAGAAGATTTTAAATAAAAATATTTAAAATATAAATAAACTAATAATAGTCAAAGTTTTAGTAGTCCCTGATAGTAATATTTAAAAATATCATATACAGGGTCTTCCATAAGTCTCTATGAGCAACAGAAATAAACATAAAATAAAATTGTGACAGTGTAAGTTCCTATCTATTGATTTTGACAGAGATATAAGTTCCTATCTATTGATTTTGACAGAGATATAAGTTCCTATCTATTGATTTTGACACAGATATAAGTTACTATCTATTGATTCAAGGAAGATTTTATTCCTGCCCTAGAAGGGGCATTGCAAATTCTGCCCACTTCCATCAAGATGGGGCTCAAGCACATACTACACTAAAACGAGAACTTTTTCGAAAGTGTACCCGACAGGTGGTTTGAAAAAATTGGCCTCTTGGTCCGCACGAAGCCCTGATCTGTCTTTCTGTGACAATGCTTACTGGCGGATTCTCAAACTTCGAATTATTGGTCAGAAACCAACAAATGTATAACAATTGAAATAGGCAATAACTGAAAAGATTCAAGAAATCCATCAAGATTTGCTTAAAAAATTAACACATGCAGTTTTAGAATAATTTGTTTGTGCATTGAACACATAGTGGACAGACCGACTCATATAACATTTAATGTTCAAATTATTATCTTATAAATTTGATCTACCAAATTTTTTTAATAAACTGGTAAATATTTTATAATAACTTATTTTATTACGACCTATTTGATTTTTTCCTTGTTCGTAGGGACTTATGGAACACCCTGTATATACGAATAATATACTGTTCAATTATATAATTAAATCTAAATTAATTTTCAACTTTTTTATATATGTGTATTTTATTATTTATCTATATTATTATTTTATTAGTATATAAATTTTATGCAAATTTCCTTTTTAATTTGTTATTTACTGGTCATGTATTCCATTGAAGTGGGTTAGGAAAATTGAAAGATCTGCATACCTTATATTTTTACTCGTATTTTTCAAATCATTTTGTATTTATAGTTGTTATTTCCTTCAAAATCGTTATTTTAATCGTTATTTTAAAAATTATAATTTTTCTTTACATAATTAATGAAAAAAATTGTTTATTTGTTCATTTTTGCAATTATTTATTTAAAATAATGTTTTAGAGCATCGTGTTAGATGTCCTGTTATATATATATACACATACATATCTATATATATGCAAATTTGTGATAATTTTTAAAATATGAATATTTATTTGTTTTTTATAATTTCTGAACAAGTTTAATGGAAAATGTAATTTAGTATACTTATAGGTACCTACTCGTAATATTTCGAAAATATTTACATTGACATATTGACATCAAAAATTGAATGATCATTTTAATAATTAAAGAAGTGAATTATATACATATTTTATTCGGCATATATGTATATATGGATAACTAAAAAAAGACAAATTATTTTGTAGAAATCCTTCTATTTGCAAGAAGATTCAGGATACAATTTGATCTGAGAATAACATTGAAATATTTACAGTATGGAAGGCATGTACTTTATTTAAAACACGTTTAAACCGTATATGAGGAATAATATTTGCCTATGTTAATAATGATAATTTTCAGTACAGAGAAATCTACAAATTAGATTTGGCGTTTTCTGACTGCTTTGTTCCCCGTTTAAGTAGTCACAAAGATTGGTCTGACAGATTGGCATAAAAGAAGAAAAAGGAAAGAGATTGTCAAGATTTAGAGCTGCATAAAATGTCCAAGACTTTGAGTATAATATCAATATTGCTGCTATACACTCTATAATAATATGTGCGCGCTTAAATGAGTTTCTCGACTTTACAGTCACAGAAAAAAATTGAATGAAAGGAAGAAAGAAAGGTAGAGAAAATGAGCGACAACAATGAAGAAAGTGGACAATTCTATTAGAAAAGAGTTCAATTAGACATGACTGACCAATATACAGACCTCCCACCATACCATTCTCCGTGTTCACGAGCTGTTAGCTCTTCTAATTCAGAAGGAAGGAGTTGAATCAGACGAACGCCTTGGGTGACTTATCTGTCACCAGAATTGAGCTGAGAGAGTTAATTCACTTATAGTTGCTGAGCAACGAGGCGTTGGCGGAAAAACGGGACAAATAAGACCGGACAATCTTTCTGTAGTTGTCTTGAAATCTGTACCAGTCTAGGGGTAGAGTACATAAATTAAGACTGTTTGATTGGAGGAGACGGAAATTAGTCGCGTCTTAAATTAAAGAATAGTTAGAAATACCTTTCAGACTTTTCCTTCTAAATGTTTTATATTTAAATATTAGTAGAACTGTAGATGATTTAATTTAATTTTTGATAATAAGATTTCTCTTCTTACCAATTTATTACTGATTTTTGCATTTTTGTTATATTACTTATAGCAATGTACCTATATTGTATGATATTTTATATATATATCAGCCTGCGGTTAGATACAAAATACTTATTTAATGCAATTGTAGTATATTCGTTTTTCTGAACTACTAAATATTGATGCAACAAATTCCTATTGACTTCTATTGCGCAAGAGGTCATTGAAAAGATTCAAGCTACTCTTATACGCTTCACACGAAACGACAACAAGGAAAGCAGGGATCAACGACATCGACTCGATAAGTTAGCTGCGCTGAGGGAGCATAACCTATTTATTACACATCGTCTTGTTTATAATACTTCCAGTGCTCTCATTACGATTAAAGAACAATTAGTATAGGTTCCAGAATCAGATGTCTCTTTCGAGTATTAGCAATATACCGAGCAATTGGTAAAGTTATCAAATGTATCTTGGAAAAGTGAGTGATATCTGTGAAATCAATTAAGGATAGCGTGTGTTATTGAAAAACTTTTTTAGCAGATTCGAAATTAAGCTCATAACACCAAAAATATTTTACAACTTTCTCATTGGTTGACATGCTTTCAAGACAATATTTCACCCTTTGCGTCAAAATCCGTCAAACCAAATCCCAGATACCGCTTTAGCTGCTAAAGTCCAGGGATAAAGATATTTATTGTACCATCTTGGCATTCCACAATGACAGAACGGACCCTTTGTTCTTATGTTTTTAAAATGAAGCAAATTGGTGAATCACCTCTACTATACATCACGTTGCACGCATTTCGGGCAATCCTGATTACATACGAGTATATAATGTTCAATTTACAACCAAATAGAGGTTACTGTCGACACATTTGAGCAACTTATCGAAACGTACACCTCAAACAGAAGATTAAGAAGTGGTCAAACAAACTATTCAGGAACATCCTTAATGCAGCATGTTTAAATATCTATAGCCTACGGAAAAGCTTACCTCCAGATTACAAAAACGCCATTAACTACGCACGTCAGCTGTCTATATGACGTCTTGTCAAGGACTGTGAACATCTCGCATGCTGCAGTATGGAAGTGGATAACTTAGCTATTGACAACACCACCGAGAGAATGGACATTAAGCTGATTATCAGAAACTGGAATCTCATTCTGTACAACATATATGTCCCCCCTATTCGGGATGCTGAAGGAGATATTAACCGGGTGCAAAATTTCACAGCGGAAGAGGCCCTAGACTGACAGGAGGACTTCGTGATTACTGGTAACTTCAATGCTCATCACAACACTTAGTATCCTTTTTGTAACGAAGACTTGCTTGGCCAAGATATCGCAAACTGGATCACAGATAACGATGCTAACTTTGCGAACACGGTGTACACACTCTTAGGAATAAAAGCAATAGCAGATATAGTGCACCGGATCTCACTCTTAGCAAAGGGGTTAACATCGTGAACTGGAAGGTCCTTGCAGCCCTGAACACAGATCACCTACCTATCAGCTTTGAGATTGTGAAAGACGTTCATGCTAGGAATACGGCTGACCTATCAAGATCTGATACAAACGAGATATGCCTACTTAAAACGGATTGGGGCAAGTTCGAGAGTGATATGGATAACTATATACTGAAGTGTTTGTTAACTGATCCCAGAGGAATGGATTGCAGGCTAAATGAGCTTAATGCTATCTTCACAAAAGCGCTAATTAAAGCAGGAAGATCAATCTCTAAAGGAAGACGTCGGGATCCTAAGGTTTGGTGGAGCGAAGAGGTGGCTGATGCTGTAGACGTAAGGAACCAACTTAGGGATCAGGCAGATAGTAGTGAAGAGATCAGAATAGCGTGGATTTAAATGTGCGAACGGGTCAAATCGTTTGTATACCAGAAGAAAGAAAAAGCCTGGGGGAGTTTGCAGGCACTCTAAGTGGAACGTTAAAGTTAGAGAAAACATGGAAGGTCCTTAAGGGGATAAATAGAGAAAGGGTTGGAGGCTCTAATGTAGCCATCATAAAGGATGGTAAGGTCTTCAGCAATGACAGAAACAAGGCGGAGCAATATAACAAAATGTATGCCAAGGTCAAAAGAAGAGTGAAATGCCGTAGAGACGCAACAACAAGGCGAGAGAGAGAGAAATTTCCAAGAAAAATAAGACACATCGCAACACGCAGTATGATAGAGAAGGAGATAAGAACTTTTTAATTGCGAAACTTAACTACGCAATGAAGAAGCTTTGCAGCAATCGTGCGACTGGAATGGACGGTATATACAATGAATTCCTAACCCACCTGTTGGAGGAAGTCAAAAATACTCTACTAGATATTTCTAACAAAAGCTGGAATGAAGGCTATATCCCACCAGAATGGAAGATTGGAATTGTGGTACCCATCCCTAAAGAAGAAAGGGAAAGACACCAGTTTGATGGAATCACACAGACCGGTTACACTAACATTCTCGATTGCCAAACTACTTGAAAGACTTATAAAAGAAAGACTGATGTTTGAGTTAGAATCTCAAGGCAAAATTACTCCCAACCAAACAGGTTTCCGTAAGAAACGCTGCTCCACAGACCAAGTTGCCAGACTGGTGGACGATGTCATCAACGGGTTCCAGGCCAGTAAGCCCACAAACGTACCATCGCAATGCTGTTTGACTTCGCTCGTGCTTTTGACTAAGTTGACCATCTCAGACTACAATCTTCTCTTAGAAAAATGGGCGTCTCATCAAAAATATGTAGATGGTTCCACGAATTCCTTAATGAAGGGAAAACAGTCTTCAAAGTCGGAAAGACCTTGAGCAAGGCTAAGAAATACTCTGCAGGGGTCCCTGAGGGTTCCGTCACAGGTCTAGTCCTTTTCATATTGCTACATTAATGATCTCGCGTTGGAACTGAACAAGATTGAAGAGCTGAAATATGGTCTATTTGCAGATGACT
The DNA here is from genome assembly GCA_036023295.1 of Invenusta paracnida. Classification (NCBI taxonomy): domain Eukaryota; kingdom Metazoa; phylum Platyhelminthes; order Proseriata; family Coelogynoporidae; genus Invenusta; species Invenusta paracnida. Next base: position 21,160 of record JAYRBW010043225.1, read on the forward strand.
TCATGATGTGGATCTCTAATTCTGACCCGAAAAAAGCAGCGAACTACATTCAAAAAGGCATAGACGCTGTTGTTGTCTGGTACCAGAAATACAAATTGAAATTGGAACCGGCGAAAGGCGAAGCAATTTGATTCTCAAATTAGAGGGTGATTCGGCAGCGTTCAGAAGACCAGCACTGAACGTCGAAGGCGTTAATGTTTCGTACAAGGAGGAGGTCAGGCTCCTGGGTATTGTCCTAGACAAAATGTTAACTTTCTCTAAGCAGGTAAAAAAATTAACACTTAAACAGCATTAAAACAGCAGCGAAGATTTCCTCTGGAGACTCTATGTGGGATACATCCAAAGCTGCCTAGAATACGGGGCTGATGTGTGGGTACCATAATATCCAGTACTAATCTAGCTAAACTGGAATTCACCCAGAACATGGCGGTTAAAAAAATTACCGACTGTGTCGAAGCTACGAACATCGAATCTCTACTTCTAGAAGCCAATCTAGTCCCCCTCGCATGCAGATAAAAATGATGGTGGCAAAGAGACTTGACCGCATGTATAGAATGCCATAAGAAGATCCCAAGGAAATCACCTCGTCTAACATCCCAAGACGAAGGCTCCATCGCATCACCACCTGGAGAAAAAAGGCCATGGAAAATGACAGATAAGGTTCACCCAAATCTCGGCGACTATAGACGTGAACAAATACTTACCTATAGCCCATTCCCCCCGTGGATAGATAACACCTACACCAAAAAAATCACTTCTACCCCAACATGCGGTAAAACGTCAAACGTCAAACGTCAAACGTGAAAACACTTCAGAGAATGCGGTTACCCGAAAGAATGTGTCAATTGCAACCACCCAGGCGCAAGGCCCTAAAGAGATTGAAATGTGGTCAGATGGGTCGGTCGTGGAGGAAGTGGAAGCGGGAGCCGCTAATGTAAACATCAGAGGCATCGAAAAACGATCCTTAGGGAAATCGCCCCGGCGTGCATTATGGCCTCTTCTTTCGCGGCAGAGCTTGCAGCCATGGATGTTGGACTAAAAGCCATATGCAACTCCAATATTATCGAAAGAGATTATGAACACGCGCCTTCCATGATTGTTTGCACCGACTCACAATCCGAAATCTCGGCTCTCAAATCGGTCCCTATGCATCTTGACTCAGAAATCCAGACGAGCATCTGGAGCAACCTCTGGCAAATTTCAACAAAATTTGATGTTATCATTCAATTTGTTTGTGCGCAGGTGAAGCACTAGCTAGAGTAAACCAGCAAGAAGCAGCTATAAACTTCAGTTTTATTAAAGCCAAGGTAAAGAAGAAAGTCAATACCAAATGGAGCTCGACTCTCAACAGAGACATCTGAACATAGTAGCAGTGCATAGTTGGCAACCACGAAGATCTGACCTAGAAAAGATCTGTGCTTGCTAGCACAATTTAGATGTGGGCAATCAAGATGGTTGGGAGAATTTAGATTCAAAGCGGGCCTTAGACGGGATGACAGATGCAGGTGGTGCTACAGAAAAATAGAAACTATCAGGCATATATTTGAAGAATGTAACAAGAGGCTAGTTAATACCCACAGAAACTATTTCAACATCAGAAACCTGGCGTTTCTCCGTAACTGTCGGGTTTTGCTGGGCAGCCTTGGATCTCCTGTAATCACGGATGCGGAAAATGAAAAAATGAAAAAATGACGTCTGACGTACATATGTATAGTCTTTTGTTCGCGTGGATTTGTCCTTACCCCAAGTTTTTCTTTCTGTGAAAGTCATTAACCGAAGGGGCATACTTTTAGCAGCTGTACTTGAGTCCTTTTCGGAACCCCTTGCCGGAGCTCATCGTCAAACCAGATAAACATGTCACATGAGCTCAAATAAAAAATTACTAACTATTTGCAGTCACTGTAGCATGATTGTCTGCAAAACTCATTTCAGAACCATGTGTAATGAATGTTTGTAACATTGAATAGTTTTCCGTTTTTACAATATGTAAATTACTTCGTGTGTACTGTAAACATATTTGTTATTAATTATACCTACCACATGTAGGGAATTTTTTACTAAACGTTTACTTTTGTTGAACTACTACTTCCGATTTTATAATTCATGTTGTCGGAATACTTAATTTTAGATATACATATATGTAGGGACCGAGTTTATGATTATTGGAAAATACATATGCTAGTGTACTTATTTTTCTTTCATCATTGTCAAAGAGTTACATGGTATCATAATATTGTTAATTAATATCACGTAGGTATTTTATACTTTATAAATAAAATTAAAATTAATGTTAACTATATTTACTAAAACTGTAATCATGTAAAATATCTTTAAAACAAAAACTACATACTAAGTTTCAATGTCTTATAAGTTATAATGCAAGAGTATAACAAATTATCATGATAAAGTAAATAGTAAACAATCTTTCTTATATGATGTTTATATATTTAAGTTAGTTAGTTTGTACCAAAATTTATTTTATTTTTTATTCTATTCTATTTAATAGTTATAACATTTATTATAGTTATACATATTTGAAATATAATAACAATTAATCTGTCTAATATAATGCAATAAATGTGTAAAATTGTAATCTATCATTTCTATAATGCACACAATATATCTATAGTAATATTAGCACAAAGATATATTCATTCAATATTAATCTTATTAAAGTGATATATATGCATTGATATTATTTATAACTAGAAATGTAAATAAAGTTTAAAAGCTTTACGGATATCCTCTACTCTCATAGATAAATGCATTCATTTATTTATTGAGTAGTAGATAATCTTATCTAGAAATGTGTTTAAAATTGTTTTATGTGCTGTATAACAAAATATTAATTTGAAATAAACTTCTTTATTTTCTAGGTTGACAGTTCGTGCGGCTTGTCCAATGTATCTGAGATATTTTCCAATTGACGAGCAAATTTGTCCCCTATTTATGGGGAGCTGTAAGTATTAATATACACACAAAACAGAGCTTGACTCAATTGTAAATGCAGATTTATGTCACAAATGTTACTATACATTAGAAATAATGTGTATAATTGTTTTTAATTCAATAATCATGCTTCAAATTGAATACAATACTTATTAACTGATTTGCAAGAGAAGTCATTAATTTTAGTATTTTATTTACATTTATTAGTATAGGTATTAGGGATATATTTATACATATATATTATATTACATGTATATTAATATATATTATATTACATGTATATATTATAAGTAAGAAAATCAATAATTTGTCTCATCTGAAATACTGGGCTGTAAGAAAAGTTAAAGTATTAATCTTTTTAGTTTGTTTATTAGTTTGACCTAAATATTTTATAAACAATTCTGGAGAATACTGTCAGACTAAAGTAAGACATATACAGTGCAAGTCGTTCATATTCTTGTTATTCTAAAATATATTATGATATTCATATTATATTATATTTTCATTTTACTGGCACATATAATAAATGTTATGTTCATAAAATATAGAAATATAAATAATAATTTTTCAAATGCAATATAATCAAATAGAACCAAATGAAATATTAAAGTTATAGCTTACTCCACACTGAGTATGTTAAAAACGACGATCAAATAATATACCTATTTACAAAAGCTCGTGTCACATATAAGCATTTATTGTTTCGAATTTGTTGATATCTTGGAAAGATAGTAAACAGCTGTTTTAGGAATTTTTTATTATATAAGTACTGTATTGAGAATAGAAATAAAAAAACAGATTCAAAAAAAGGATCTCTATTAAAGAAGTAGAAGATAGCTTGAGGGTATATAAAAAACATTCATGTAAAAAAAACTTTCAAACATTCTACCCAAGTAAAATGTTTGGGTAGACTTGCGATGCAAGATAAATAATGATAAAATAAAGCCAGTTAACTTTATTTTACAATTCAATTATGTAATTATATATGTAAGATTATAGCATGCATGAGAATTAATGTTAATTATAGTTTATATTTTTTAACGAATTTCTTTAACTGATAAAAATGTGTAAACAGATACTTTGTACATTATAACAATGAAACTACTTTTAATATTTGTAAAATTTGAATATAAATATTAAAAGATAAGAAAATGATTTTATTAGATTATTTAGATCATTAAGTATGTATTTTATATGTATTTTATATGTAGAAATATATACTTTTATATGTGAAATAATTCTTGCTATTAGATACACTAAATACGCACATAGTACTACTTCTATTTCAATAAATTATTGACATTGAAGTAGTAGTATATGCGTATTTAAACATACGTATTCAACATTATTAATGTTGAAGTTTTATTGTTATTAATTTACCAAATAACAATATTGTCAGCAATGTAAATTATCAGTTTATTTAAAAAAATTTTTTTGGTATATTACTAATTTTTTGTGCAGACTTGAAATTAAAAATCTAATCATTTATAATTCTATATAATTAACTATTTTTTATGCAATTCTTAATACCGAGTTATTATTTTAGAAATACTTAATCCAGGATATTATATTAAATTAACGAGGATACTATAATTATTGCTATAAAGTAAATATTATTTATTATAACGTATGTACCTACACTCAAATATTATTTATGATAACGTACATACACTATAAATTATATAATTAATTAATAGTTAATTTAATGAATAGTTAATTTTATAGTAGCTGTAACTGATACGATTTATTATATCGATGTCTGTGGTCAATGTAAACTTGACAGAAATTGATTGAAATTTACGAAAGCTCATATTTCTGACGTAAAATATGTTTTTAAATTAGGTAATAAAATGGCTATAACACTATACATAATAATGTATATAATGTACATAATATGAGTAATCTAGAAAGCTAGTAATTCTTATAATCTTCAATTATAATTCGATTCAAAATCACTTATTTATGATATATCTATAGATATTTGTTTTACTTTTGTTTGAGGTCAAAATTATAGATACAGTCTAGATTTTTAATTATAACGATAAAAATATTAGTAAAAATAAGTAGTATAGTGATACATTTTAAATATAAATCTTTCACAATAATACGTAGATGATTTATTATATACTTAATTTTTTGAAATGTATGTTGACCACAATATTGCTAAATACACAATATTTTAAATAAAAATATTTTAAATATAGGTAAATTCTATGTGTATGAAAGAAAAACCACTCGTGAGGTAAAATAAATTTAATAAATAGCTTACGAGTGGTTTTTCTTTCATTTTCAAAAAAGTTATCAGTACTTTTTTCCCGCATCATTCTATGTATATATTGATTCATTTATACAGATATTCGCAATTGTGATATGAGCTATTTTATGACTATTTTATAAAAAAATTATACCTAATATTACTATAATTATGTGTAATTATTAAATAAAAATTAACAGCATGAAATCTACAGTTTCCAATCATTTTTATTATCATGCGTGTGCAAGAATCTATTGATCTAAGATAATTATTTAGATTTATTTAAATTTATATAAATAAAATTACGTAAGTAATATCTAGGTATACGAATAGACAACAACATTTTTATAATTTCATTTAGACGGAGGCTAAGTAAAACTTTATGGTGAGTCGAATAGTAATGCTTTTCTTGTTGTACTACAAAATCCTGCTTTTGTTCGTTGCGACAATAATGCATTTCCAAAAAGTTGATTTCTACAATTAAAATACTCATCTGCGCGTATGATTGATAATATTTCGGCTAATTATTTTGGCGAATATCATCATAATACCCACCAACCTTTGTCTTAGATACATACTGTACTTAAAGCTTATATACGTTTATATTTCGCTGGGATGTCTGTAATGGTTGTTGCTCCAATCTTCTTCACAGTCGCCTACTCTAATAAGGACATTAGGTACAGCTGGAAGAATGGAAACTCCAACTCAGTAGAAATATCGCCCGATGTCACGCTTTCTCAATTCGAGTTAACCAGTCATCCGTGCTCCAGTGAAACAATTGTCAGACAAGGAGGTATGAGGATTCCAGAATTATGTAGAAAAACACTCTTATTTAGCAACTATATGTATGTTTATATATATAGCTACTTACTAAACTAAATATGATTGTATTTTGGAAATAATATATGTTCTAGAAACTCTGACTAAAAGGATACTTGAGAAGAAATTTAAAATATTTCTTTTCCCATGTATAATATGCTTTTTGATAATATATAAAGATTATTTCTCAAGCTTGATTAATTATTTTTAAATATCTAGTCTTCCGGGTATGTCTGAGATTTGTTTTATAAATTAATTATCGGGTATGGAATAATAATATGGACTATACAACCTAATCTTTTTGTTTTAGAATAGTGCATACTTAATTTTTAAACTGTATATTCTTGGCACTGGATTGAATATATAAATATATGTATAACTCACGAAAATAAAAATAACATTTCTAAGTTGTTGTTTCCATGTTGAAATTTATATACCTATTAGTGTGTCACTTTTATTTTGACCTTTAAATATAAGTTAATTATAGAATAAATGTTCCTATATTATTTTATAATTTAAGATTGAAGTATTATGTTAAAATATATAGCTGTATGTATTTATGTTTTCATTTTGATTAATTGGGTATTTATATTGCTATTTTTACAGAATAGATATTTCTCAATAACTCATAATTATTCGTGTTTGTATTTATAAAAGGCTTTATTCGATAAAAATTTAAGACTGTTTAAAGGGGTAAATACGTTTAACAAAATTTAATACAATTTAAATAAAATCTATTCAGTACAAAAGAATGAAATATATACATATATGGAAGTAGCAATCAGGTCGTTAGCCGTCCTTTTGTGGCCTCCAGACAGCTCGTATGGTAGTACTGAAGCGAATTTTTGATCCAAGTAAATTCTATTTTAAATATTAAAAATATATAGTTTCAAGATAATACAATTATGATTATAACTTTCTATAGTCTCATTATAAATGTAAATAGGCATTCTAGATATATCATACAGTAATATAAAACATTTATATATTTTATATAATTTATAATTGTACTCTATTGAGAATATAATGAATTAAAAGGACTTTTAAAAATTATTAATACATAAAATAATGTTCTATTATATAACAAATTGTTACCTCAGAAATATTATGATGAATATATTTTGGTGTCACCGGATTTCATTTAAAGAAAACACGCAATGAGAAAACGGTCCTTCATAAATAATTTGTTTCAATATAAAAAACAGCTCTTTAAACGTGCCAAACATTGGTTCCATGGGATGTGGCCTTTATTTAGATTGAATAATACAATATATACTATTTTATATACATATATATATACATATATAACATATGAATTAAAAGGTAAACGGGATTTTTCTTCATATAGGATATCTAAAATAGGTATAGTTAAAATCTGAATTGCGTGTGCCCATTATAAAGTGTACATATATTTACCAATTGGTCTGCGTTATTATGTGACTTTCTCAATGTGCGTAAATTAAAACAACATAATGACTTTAGGTATATATATTTAATGAATGTGTTATAATTGTATTTCAGCAAATGTTTATTATTAAAAGTACTGTACTGATATCCAATAAAAGTGTTGCATATTATGTCCTTGGCGTATATCAACCTTGTCATAACATAAAACCTATATAGTTTAAATAAAAATGTAGAAATTATATATAAATAGCAATAAATTATAAATTATAAAATTAAAATGATTTTTTCTATATTAAAGAGTTAATCTCTAGTTTATAATATACTTTATAATTCATTGGAGACGATTTATTATACAGATGAAATATTTTTTGTTTTCAATGGTGAAATATTGTTGTTTTATTTTTCAACGATGTTATTTCAACGATGTTATTTCACCACTGTTTACCTACTATGTATGTACCTACATGTTTTTCTTAAACAAACTGTAAGTGTTTGTTTTAAAATCGATTTTATCTACCTACTACTTAAGTGTAAACATATTTTTGTATATAAATATCAAATTATATAATTTGAAATAATAATTGTGAAAAGAAAGGTGATAATATAATTATTTATGCGTATTTCTATGTGTGCGTGTTTGAAGATAAGAACCTAGTACCTTATTATACCTAACCTATAATATGTTGACTTGAATCAAACTTAAAATTAAATTAAATTATACTTTAATAAAATAAAATAAAATAAATATTTCTTTTAGTTAAATATAGGTAATATATAGTTTTCAACATAGATATTTGTTTTACTTTATATATGCATTGATTGGCCACCTAGAAAAAGGATGTATCAATTTGAAGATATAAAATTGTGGTAAAAAATAAAGATCCTTTCCAGATTTTTAATTACCGTGATAAAAAAGAATAGTAAAAAGATTATACTTAGATATTTTTTCGATAATAATACGTAAAAGAATTGGCATATGCTTCATAAACATAGATTAGCTATCTGAACATATAGCGTAACAATTTGAAGAAGTAGTAAGTTTGTGGTCAAAATATAGATCCTATATAATTCTTTAATTACTACGATATAAAAGACTAGTAACAGTGGTACAATATATTGATGTATTTTTAAATATATTTTTTCTATAAATGTAAATGAGTTGGTATATGCTACATTTTTTTAATAACATGTGTTGACCACAATCATTGGAATATTTTAGATTGCTATTATATGTATTTATTGATTAATTTCTATGGTTGGCAATATATGCGCCTTTGATCATAGAGTAATTATACATTTGATGTTCATGGACGAATTTGATGTAATATGGACGGATTTAATATGGCCTTGTCAGCATTTGATCTGACGAAATACGCGATTTTAAAATTCAAATCTCTACCGCTAATTGATCTGACGTCGACGCATTTATTCATTCGTCCGTTTATATTTGATCGGGAAAACCTGTATAATGTCATAGCGTGACCTGTTATAGTCATCTATATAATTAGTTCATTTTGAAAACTATGATACATGTAGAGATCAAATTGAGAAAACTGAATTGAATTATATTATATTAACTTTTTATCACATTTCCGATTTGACAGAATTATAGCAATATATGCGCTCATATTTGTTTTTGCAGTTTGTGATCATGTACGTAATCCCAATTAAAATATATTATCATTATACTGTTATGCGTTCATTTCGAACATTTCAGTTCTATTCCTGGCACGTTTATCTAGTGTTCACATACGATCTCAAACTACGCTCAAATATAATAATCTACTACTTCTAACCCTCTTTATACGCGGGCGGCATCGCAGTCCTCTATTCCCAGTTGAATGTCAAGTTCCACTTTCAACGTCGAATGGGCTACTTTTTGATCAACGTCTACGTTCCTTGCACTCTCGTTGTTATTCTGTCCTGGGTCTCATTTTGGATTCAGCGCGAGGCGACTGCGGATCGAGTGAGCTTGGGTATGTGTAACCTTTATCGATATTGGTTATAAATAAGGTTATCTAAAAATCCTTATATCCGAGAGTTTCGGTCAGTCAGGTTAAAATAGTTTTAAAATTCAATGCGCTGTAGATTATGCAATAGAATTACCATGTATTCGTTGTGAATTGGTTTATATGTTTGTCAATTACTATAAAATAAACAATCCAGTTCAGTACGACAGAAGGATCAAGAATGCGTGGGCAGCCATTGACCTATACAGTTGGGAATGATAACGCAAAAACTGGTGCGGAGCTGTTAGAACTGAAAACATTGGAAAGAGTTACTAAAACGATCTTAATAGACTATATTTAATGATAAAATGTTACCGTTATTGTTTATAAATATTTATTAATTACTTTAGTACATTTATATTCATCTATTATGCACATGTGTAATGTAATGTAATATATATATTAATATAATTCAACTGATTGAAAGGTTTAAAAAATAAGAATAAATATAAAATGAAAAATAATATATACTTCTCTGTTAGTATAAATTACAATTAAGATAGAACAATAAATAAATATAGAACAATTGTTACATAATAAGAAATAGTGAATATAATTCACTATAGATAAAACTACAATTATTACATTACATTAAACAGAACATAAATTGCGATGAATAAACGATATAACTGGATACATACACATAAAAACAACGAGTAGGACATTGGAACAGATCCAAAATAAATTGGTTGCCGCTATGATTTTATCGATTATGTAATTTAGGCTTACTTTATTTAATGTAAAAGGATTCTCTGATCATATTTTTAAAGTCATGATTAGATCTGTCAGTACCTAATTTTCAATTGATTTAAGGAGAAGTTATTACAACATTGGTTGCACTTTAATGAGTCATTACTAATTTCAAAATTTAATTTAATATCTTTGTGTTCCGAGAATTTTGAGACCAAATGCATGGTTGTGCCAGTATATGTGAATTAAATAATGTCTGGGTAAGGTCGGGGTAAATTAAATACTCAATTACATCATTGTGGCAGTCAATTTATTTAGCATTTATTTTAATGTTCTAGTTCAATGTTTCTGTATCCTGTTATGTCATTTATCTATAGCAATTTATGTTCTGTTTACTGTAATGTAATAATTATGGTCTTATCTAATTAGTTCTATTTACTATTTCTTATTATGTAACAATGTTTTATACACAATATATATAATATTGTTATCTTTTAATTGTAATTTATACTAAATAAGGAGGCACAAAGAATTCTGCAAAACGAATATTTTTCTCAATACAATGTTTTTATTTTTATATGCAGTTATATACTTAGATCTAGAAGTATTTTATTGATCATAATCTAAATCGTTTTAAACAAAATAGGTAGATTTAGCTGCTTCATATGCTGCTTCACCTTTTAGTACTGTATTTGTTTTATGAGATAATTGACAAATTTTAATCTACTATTTTAATCTTGACTATAAATGCGATATTTGAGCAAGGGCATATCTGGGCATAAAAACTCCTGCAGTTATAACATAGCAGGAAAATCTAGTTGACGACAATCGTCTGAAAATGGAGTTGCCACTTGCTTGCCCCTTAAAAAAAGTTATGTTTTTATATTTTCAATAATAAATAAAGAAACTAAAATACATTATAGAAACTACTTCGTGACTAGTATACATAAGACATTTTTAATAATACCTTCATTATTACGAATTAATGACTAACTAAATGATATATAACTATAAAATGATATATACTAAACAAATATATGAAAAAATATTAAGTGTGCCTTATTTCAAATCCTATATTCATGGACTATATAACCAATCATCACTGTAGAGGTTTATTTATGTACCATTTATTATGAGGAGAGAGGAGACAGAGAAGAGGGGAGAGGGAAGGGGGAGAGGGGAGG
>JAYRBW010043226.1:0-11570 GCA_036023295.1 Invenusta paracnida
CTAGCTGCGGGACTATAGGGGGGTCAATGTTGGTACCTCGTTCCTTGTAGTTGGAGGGTGCTAGCTGCGGAACTATACTCCAATAAGAGTGAGTTATTATTGATTTTTTAATATCTACATATTCATTTATATGCAGCTGTGGCACCTATATAGGCAAAAGACTTTTTTAGAAAGGCGCTCCCAAGAAAAACGAGGCTCCAAGAAATGTGCCTTATATTTCGACAGGAAAATATCTTGCTGCATCGATTTGTACCGAGCAAATTTTGGATTGCTCTTTTGCGCGCCAACTAGGAAAAACAGAAAAGACGTGTTTGTTCCACAAGATTTCTTCAACAAGAAGAATTGTTTCCAACTTTACACTGTAGTTGTCTTGTTGATGGGATTTACTGCGCGTTCCCTGTGTACTTTTTCAAGGAACTGTTCACAACTCTCAGTTGATTTAAGCGCCACTTACAGACTGAAGCATAAAGGCTAAAACATTAATGAGTGTTCACATTTCATCCTTCCCACTGCATCAGACTGCAGTTGAACCCTATTTTTTGCAGGTGTGCAAAGCTGAGCAGGTTGACGCTTTTTCAACATTGTCGAAGGCATACAAGGACAAAGTGCAAAAAAATCGACTTGCTTTCACCTCGATTGCATAAACTATTGGTCCTCTTCTGCAGTCAAGGTCAGGATGATGACAGGAGCCATTTTATGGCTTTGCCGAAATATCAGGTGGAAATGGATCTTCCCCTCCAGCAGCACTTACAGTCTGTTCCCAAAACTCGACATACATATATATATATCAGCCATGCTATATACAAAAAGAGTTTTTGAATGTATGTGGCAAACAAATTCAAAAACAGTATCTCTTCACAGAATGCCGAAAGTCTGAGTTATTGCTGATGAAAGTGTGGATGTGAGCAACACAGATCGTGCTTTTGTATCCGCAATTAGAGGGCAATGAATATTTTGTTTGCTTTGTAAAAGACAATTGGAAAAGTTCTCACACAAACAATTCTTTAAAAGTTACATGATTTCGATTTTGATCTAAGCAAAATTATTTATGGGAACTATAATATAATATACCCTTCTGCCAGTTATGTCGAAACAATTTACAAACTCTGGATTGCGATCCTGTACGAGCATCTAACTGCAAGCTCAAATTCTGTTGAGCATTCTGAGGTCAAAGCACTCAAATGATGATTTTTCAAATCTCTTCAGGCCACTGTTCATGCGACTGCTGAACTGTAATCCAAACCTCCCCTTCATGATCCTCCGTGTATGTATACACGCACTAACAATTCCAGTTTCAACCGCTAAAGTGCTGAGCGATTGTTTAGTGTCATGAGTCGCTTAAAGGCATACCTATCTACGAAGTGTTATGGTAGACCACAGACTGATCAGTCTTGCTCTAGAGTAACATGTGCACCTGGGTATTTCATTTATAAGCATTAGTGCCATTGTTAAACAGTTTGATGGCGCAGTGAACAAGAACGTGCATGCATTGCACCTGTATTTCTTTATATATGAAAACGTAATTGCAGTATATTATATGCACATCTATCCACAAATTGCATATTATAGATCATGTCTATAAATTACTCAGTCTGCCAACAGGCTTAATTAATTGTATATCTACATATGTAATATAATAACGAAGTTCTCCCCATAGAGTAATGATTCCAATTGGGAGTTCACTTAGCGCATTTGAATATACCGACATCTATCAAACTTAACAGAAAGGTAATTCGACCATGTAGATTTCGAATTTAATTTAAAATATCCTCTCAAAAAATTGCCTCCCTGATTTATGGTAATATACTACTTTATAATTAGGAATATAGACCACCATAAATGCTTGGTCCACACTATAATGACCAAAGAATATAGGATTGTAAAGAAGGTTCACTCTTTTGATTCAAGCGGAAAATACACCATTTGAAACTGCACCAAAAATATAGAAATGTGCGTCAGAATGTCAGCTACAATAATATGTAATTTATAGGAGCGTAGCTTAAATAATAAAAACAGTTTTTCGATAGCAGCAAATAACAAGTTGTGTCTACATTATTTTTGACATATCTATATTGTACGGGCACTTTATTTCGTATTCCTATGGCTTAAATGTAGACAAAACTAGTTATTCGCCGCTATCGAAAAACTTGTTTATTATTCAAGCTATACTTCTCTAAATTACATATTATGCTAGATCTAATTTAGGTGCAAATTTCTATATTTTTACTTTTCATATGAAGATTTTATATCATGTACATTGGCCCGTTTGAAAATCGATCTTTTATACTGTTTTAGAACGTAAATTATATATATAAAATATAATTATATAATTATGGGAATATAAAATGATGAACATTGAATAATTAAACACTTTTTTGACCGAGTAAACTCTCTTGGTTTTATTACTCTATGGTTACATATCACAAAACACTAAGGTCCTTAATCCAAAGACACTATAGAGAAACAACTAGACTATAGACAGGGAAATAAAGAATACAGTTTGTAATTTATATAATTGTCTTTTCCACTAATTGATAAATATTTGAAGCCATATTTAAATAGCAACAGAAATAGATCTGTTAGACAACTTCGAAGTAATTCTTTATTGTGCAACATGTAATACGTAAGTAAATCACTAGCTTGCAATTTTTCGCAGAGTTAAAAATCAGATTTACTAGTTTTCACATAATTTTTGTTTTGTTATATTCTTGTTAAATATATGTATTCTCTTGAATTGCCATTTTTTTACGCTTTGAGGCTGAACTAATAGTATTAATTAACATTATTGTTGACTACACATTTGATCCGAAGGACACATTCGCTATACGAAAGCTACCTTATTGCATAAGTGTAGGAACTTCTCTAAGTAGCCACTGTGAAATAGATATATATAGCTAAGTTAAATGCTAAATAGAGGCCTGAGAACTCATTGAAAAACTTTGTAAAATAATTATATCGGAACACATTAATTAATAATTATATATAATTCGAATGAAATAAGTATTGAAATATGTTCAACTGACCTTTCTTTTTTACTGTCTCGCATTCTACAACAAATAGTCAAAATAATTATTATAATTATTTCATTCTTTATATAAAATGTATTATAATTCTAAAAAGATTTCAATTTCACCACCCATGGCTGTTAACATATTAGTTAATATAAACAAAAGAAAAAATCTTCTTCGTCTGTCAATTGAATGGTAAAGCATGAATATTAGACCCTAGAAATTCGGACAATATATTGTGAGCTAATTAAGTGAACATGAAAGACCTTTAAGACACGAGACATTGCATAAAAGAACTGTCTCTACCTGTATTAAATAAATGTCAAGTATAGGCAAAATGGAATGTTTAAATGGAACCGAAGATGGCATCAAAGAAACATTCAACAAAAAAATTAGACTTCGAACAAAAATATGTTTTTTATTCCTCAACTGCTGCTGGCTTCAATTTCGACTTCAATGAACATAATTTGAATTCACTGATTCGCATAATTTTCCTTTAATCAAAAATAATATAAATATATCAAAACAGCGCATATAATGTCTCAAAAACCTACCGATGTTCATAATTGGATGCACTGTCATGCTTGGTTCCACGGGTGCATATTGGGCTGCAAGAAGGGCGTTACACAATTGAGTAGCGATTTTATATAGATTTGAAGAGCTAAATGCTCATTTAATAATTTCTTTCTCAGTGAAATGTTATAACTCAATTTGCATTCATTACCAACCAGACTTTTATTGATAATCTAGACTTGCTACGAAGCGATAATATTGTAATTGATAATCTAGACTTGCTACGAAGTGCTAATTTTGTAATTGATAATCTAGACTTGCTACGAAGTGCTAATAATGTAATGGATAATCTAGACTTGCTAAGAAGCGCTAATATTGTAATTGATAATCGAGACTTGCTACGAAGCGCTAATATTGTAATTGATAATCTAGACTTGCTACGAAGCGCTAATATTGTAATTGATAATCTAGACTTGCTACAAAGCGCTAATATTGTAATTGATAATCTAGACTTCAATATTTCAAATATTGTCATTCAATTGGACCATACACGTTTGGTGAGCACGGTCGCATTGCATATTCTTGATTCAACTTTATTGTTTGTCACGTCGCCTCACGCCCCGCTTGCCGGGCGTGACTCTTAAGTTTAATTGATTTGTTTGTTTGTAGATTTCACGACCTTAAGCCTGCTGAAAACAAGCGTTGCATATATTACTTTATCTAGTCTTTCGATTGACATCTTTGGAGAGACACATTACCTAAAATATTAAAACTCGGATTGTTACGTGTGACATTGGCCGATGTATATATTTGACACGCTTTGGAGTAGTATGGCTAATCTGCATTTTGTATGTAAATCAAACAGCACTCGTCTTAACATTTGTAATCGACAAACAGCCAATCAGAATGCTCTAAATGAGTAGCCGCTATTGAATGACTTATTATTGGTAAAAGGACAGTTAAAATTTAATTGAATAAAATGATAGGAAACTTACTATTAAACATGTGTTTCATTGAAGATGTAATATCAAACCACATTACTGATATCACATAGCCAAATAAAAGATAATACCCTTAACACTACGATTAGACATCATTAAAACATGGTTTTGCCACACCTAACTCAATCAATACCGGCGATTTAAAGCGTTTTAATTGACTGCTTGGCGATATCGTCAGCTTCTAGCTGTCTATACTCCGCTGACTCACGAGTAGTGCTCCATCTAGCAGCTAAACAGGAGAAGCCTTGGTGATTTCGATCATTTAGTTATTGACTGACGAACTTCGTCTAATATTTGAGTTGAAGTATCTGACAGTTCTAAGGAGGTAGTTTTCATAAGTGAGTATTTACATATTGTTGATTCTCTTTACATAAAAGCTGTATATGAGGTGTGTTACCTGTCTCACTGGGTAGCTTCGGTTCCACTTCTAACTGTTCCTCCTTCACGGAGCCATCTAAAAAAGCGGAACATGTGAAACTTCCATGAAATAGAATTCATAATTATCAACTAACTAAGCCAACCATTTTAATACTCCATTAATATTTAAATTCATTTTGAAATGAATAAAATAATGTCGACGGTTACGCGCGCATAATGATTAAATCAATCAATCACCAATTCTACAAAAGCTAACAACTATTGTTGCACCAAAGAGCAAGACTTAACTTACAAATAATCTTGCTCAAAGACGAATTGACTCTTCTTGTATAATCTAAAGCCATTGATCCAACTGAAACAGTATAAACCGCGTGCTCATTATTGACAAAAGGAAAGAAAGACAATTTATTTCAAAACTGTTTTATGCATTTCACAAATCTCGATGCGAATTATGTAATGTTAATTTTTTTTTAGTCAACGAGTTATACTACCAGAAAGGTAACAAATGAGAGTTTACTCCAATGCAACGAACTATAATTAAATCTCAAGCTGCAGTTTTGAAAGAATTAATCTGCTAACTAACTATCTAAACATTCAATTAAAGTACAGACACACAGGCCCAAACGAGGAAATACATTATCAATGAAACTACTAAAATGCCAATGTAAACTTACAGGGTGTCATTATCTCGGCTATAATTTAAATGCAAATCAAAACCATAAAGTAATTAAACACATATATAAGACATTGACTGATGATACATTATTTTACGGTTAATTTCCGGAGAGAAAATATTTCTGCTTGTTGCAGTTCTCAATTATTTATATATATAATATGTAACATACCAAAGTTGTATATATCTGAAAGGTGGTTTTCTTGACTCATATTGTTCTGAGCGCATATATTACTCTTTAAGTCACTATTATACGTCACATAATCCGTAAAAATTAACGTCTCAGGAACCGGACACCTATTTTACGCCTCAGAAAGTAATATTCAATATATTTATTAAAATAATGTTAATTGCAAATTGACATGTTCATACAATTATAACATTCATAGTTTTCTAAACAAATAGTAGTATAAAACTGCATACATAATTAATCAATAACCGTCGAAGCTCTATATTTTGTGATACAATCCTCAACAAGATAAAAACATGTTTATCATAATATGAACACACAAGATATCTATAAACGAGTTTTTGAAAGAATTTATGTTGTTCATCGTTCAGTTTACACAGATTTAATTAAAATAAAAGCCATTTAATGAAAGTCAAACTTTGAAGAATTGTGTCTTACAAATTGTGTCAATTGATTTAGTTGGATTATCTGAAATGGAGTACAAGAAATATTGATTACAAAGCGATTTGCATTACAATTCTCAACATAAATATGCCCAAGTGACCTGGTTGCTAGTATAGATTCCTTTGATTGTCAACACTGTTCGAACCGTTACAGGCCAGTGCAAGAACCGCTAATGTAACTAAGACACCGAACATGTTTCTTGTGCATAATCGAATCCTTATAATTCATGAAACTTACCCTCGAGAAATGTCCCGCTAAACTTGTTGAATATATGTTACTGTTACGATTTGGAACGTATCGTTTCACTTTGTAGTACAAAATTAAAAATATTTTGAGTAACCTATTTTTAAATTCGGAGTCTGTATTAATGAATTTCTAACCAAAACTGGATACACAGAAACAATTTTGTCAAATCTCCGGCATGAAGGAACATGTTCCTGTGTGTGTAAGGCCAACGCAAGCAATTAAACTATAGTAATAATAAATGAAAAAGAGCCTTCACAAATGCCATTTTTTAAATTGTTATTATTTACTTAAAATGTCGCAAAAGATACTACAAATATTCTCCAAATCGAATGTATCCTTAATTATGGTATCATTCTCTGCCCAAACATTTAAACACACCAGATTTAAGTGTCATACTTAATGCAAAGATTTAAACATGGCATTTGTTATACATACTTTTTTCAAAAGAAGGATATATTGATACAAAACGGTATTGAACTGTACTATTGATGAGATGGCTATGGAGGATTGCAAGAATCAAGTTTGTCTGTGAAGCAAACTTAATCCGAGATGTCATTCAAACCTAAAACAGTTTCATGGATATTACATACTTTGTTAAGGGCTCTTTAATGTAAAACTTTTAGGTATCGAATAGTAATATCGATTACAATAAATATTATTAGAGTTGAAACTCTTTGCAATAGTACCACCTACTGATCTCGATAGCCAACAACTTTTTTGTAAAACGGTCCTTTCAAAAGTAATATCCATTAAGCAGCATAACATTTAATAAATCAGTCTCACAATATAGAAATGTAATACATTACAATTCTGTGATATCAAATTATAGCGACAGACAACGTCAGACAACATACTTTATAATAATTCAAAAATAGCCACAAGTCTTACAAATAATTGACTACGATAATTTTGTACTTCTTTAATATATTTAAGTTATACGAATGTTATTCAAAACATAACGATTTTCTGTGGATAACATGTGCAACGGGACCCAGTTATGAAATCAAAAAGATATACACCCTTTTGATAACCTACATTGTTTAATAATGATGAAAATATTTACTTAAAATGTCACAAAAGATACTACAAATATTCACCAAAACATTTTAACATACCAGATTTAAGTGTCATACTTAATGCAAAGATTTAAACATGGCATTTGTAATAAATACACTTTTGAAGGAACATATTATATTGATACAAAACGGTACTGAATTATACCGACCATCGATGAGATGGCTATGGAGGATTGCAACAAACCAGTTTGTCTGTGAAGCAAAGTTAATCTGAGATAATTACTATCTGCTGCTCAATCAACTCACTTTGAGAAGGTGTTCCATTGGAGTAACCATTGCCGGAGTTCTCCGTGGATGGTTTAACATCAGAGCTGACTGAAAATACAAAACGTTGTGTTCATTATTTGATTTTCTCCCAAAAAATCACAATTTTATATAGAAATACGTATATTATTTGTGTATTATATGCATGTATTTGATCCAGCACTAGCAACATACTACCGTGTTTAGATGATGGCTTTTTGTTTTCATCAACTGAAATCGAAAATAATAAATAGAAATGAAATATCAGATTACAAATAAAATAACAATAAATTGTAAATATTTTAATAATGATCAATCTGTATTTAATTTAATTTAACTGGATACAATGACATCAAACCAGAACATGGATCTACCAGATGCAGTAGACGAAGTTTCCCGTTTTATTAGTAACTACACACGTAATATTGCTACATATTAAACATGAAATTATTAACTTTCAATTTAGCAAAACGGGTCACATTATTCCTATGAATGCCTAAATGCGTCAGTATTGTGCCAACTGAAGTCAAATTAATTTATCATTGTTAAATCGATAAGGTTTGTTCAACCAAATTATGTTGAATTGCTTATTTAGAATAAAACGAATATTGCTGGTTCAGCTATCGAACACAACTTTGAACATGAAATAATTTTCTGAAAAAAAAATTACATTTGAGTAGAAAAAGGAAACATGCTTAATGTCAAAGTACAAATCGTTGCATGGTAAGCGTTTGGACTCTTCTTTTAAAGGCCCTGTGTTTTGAGGCACTGTAATATACGTGCAGAAAAAAACTATGAACACAGTGAATATTTGAAACATGGTTAGTTCTCATAACTTAAAATGTTTGTGTTGGCAACTTAAAATCCAGAATGCTATATAAAACGTGTTAACAGAAGAAGTACACCAATTTAATGAGATCGACGTTTATAATTTATTCTAGTGCCGAATGGATGGAAACCGAAATGCTGTTCTTACAGAAGGATTTAACTTATATTATTTTCCGTCAACTCACTCTGAGCAGGTTTTTCCTTGAAATCCTCTTCAGAAGAAGGTTTGACATCATTAGTGTCTGCTGAAGAATAGCAAAAAAGTACAAAAAATAGACTTTAATTGGTGATCTATTAGACTTGTTTATCTTCAAACTGGAGTGTATTATTTCCACTACATGATACTAAATTTACCATTAAAGGGCCCTTGAGTGGAATGCTTTGATAGTTTACTGTCCAATATATCTGGAATTTGGAAATAACCAATAAATTATCAAAATCAGACTTTTGTAGATATAATAAATCGATACTACTGATGCATTCTTATTTATCATGTTGTTATCTACACAGATTAAAGAAAAAGGAGAGGGTTGACTTCCAAACATCTCGAGTGTATATCTCAACAAATTTACAAATGTTACTGGTAGAGTCACATAAATATAAAGAATTCGTTTTAGTCATTTTTAAAGAGATATTAAATAGTTCTATGAAAACATGTTATGTACTACATTTGGATTTCAAACTTTATAAATAGTACAATAAAATGAAATATTAAATACATATTAAAATCAAAACTTTATTATATAGAATTCTTATTTATGTATTAACGTGCGATGCTTTCTATAAATAAATTGAATAAAGGTAATTCATTAATAAGAATATATACATAGTTCAATAAAATGCAATGTTGCATGAGTTTCAATATAATAATAATATATTTATATATCCAGATTACGGTCATAAAAAGCTATTATTTGTATTATTAATGATACGCATCCATTAAAAACCTGTTTTGAAGTTGCATAATATATATAATTCTATTTTTGCATCAATTTTGAATGTGTAGAACGTGCAGTATATCCTTCATTTAAAAAAGGTACTTGTCAAAAACATGACTGTTAAACTTGTTAATTTTGTAAGAGCATTCTACCATTAAAGTAGTAATATTAAACTGCAATATATTGTGCAATTATAATGCGAGCAAAATTACCGAAATCAGGTTGAAGAATATTTTGCAAATCGTCTTTCTTCACGTCCTGGGTTTCTGAAATAAAGTTCAAAGTGTATCGAGCTATTGTAGATATTGAAAATATGTGATTTACAGTAAAATAATACGTGAATCCAGCGTTATCCAGCGAACAATAATGCAAATTCCCTTCATTCACTATACATTTATGAACAAATAGTTTGTATAAAACAAATTAAGTCATTAAAAAATATTTCAAAATATATTGTGTAAATAATTGCATGCAAGTAATCATTTTGCAAAACATTATGCACATATTTCTTAAAACAAGTTGATCGTGTTACTGTTGGCTACATTTTATGATCTAAACTCTTGCTCCTCATGCATAAAAGAGAAGCATTTGAAATGATATTGTTGATGTGTTGCTGAAAAATCCGTGTTTTAGAATATGTTATTAACCAAATGTTAAACCTAATTGTTCATTTTTTAATAATGTGCTGCTTTTGGACATAAAATATGAAATTGCTTCAATAAAATCCATCGATTTACAGAATAAATTTACATCGATGTATTATTTCTAAATTATTAGTCCATAAAATAATACACATCAATATTGACCACTAAAACGATTTGTAACATTTATTCCAGCTATTCAAAGTAAACCTCGACTGAAAAAAACGTATATTTTATTTTCGTGGTTATTTTTATTAGAAAATGTTCATTTTTTAGTCTACATATTATCATCACATTGCATAAAATTACCGTTAAATTCAGGTTCATATGGAATATGCAATGCTTCATTACTTCTTTCGTTGGGATGTGCCATTTCTATTACAAAACATTAAAAAAATCAATGAATGTGCAAATACTTGATTATTAATGAATGTCACCAATGGGATATTATATGGATAAGAAAATAAAATCTTACTAAATGATGCTTTGTTGAACAATTGTCCAGAGTATTTATGTTCGACGTCGCCTAAAAATCATTAATAAAATCAATATTGACAGGTTGTGGAAGGCAGTTTTAATTACAAATTTACTTTACAAATAAACTAGTTTAAAAATAAATGAAAAGAATAATTCAGAATTACTGATTCAGAACAGGACTTAACTTAACAAACACTAAATGTTCAAGGTCATATGTTAAAGTTTGACATTAACTAACATTTGACTTTACCTCTGACAAAAAAGCTATAAAATTGTGAATCTTTTAAATAAAACTAAAACACAAAATAAAAGACGCCACGTACCCGTTTCAGGTTCCATATCCGATTGTCGCAGGGAAGATTTGTCGCTCAGAAATTCTGGAGTTAGAAATATGTGGCGACAATATAGACTGTGGAACACTTAAAAAGTAAACTTTCTTGAAGCATAATTCCTTTTATATTCTAATGAAATTGTCACGTTAAAATATACAACATATTAATGAAAGTCAATTTGTTGAGAAAGTTTTCACAGAGTTCGGACACAAAAGATTATGTCAAAATCATACAAATATTACCGGTTTTTGATATACATCCATAATAAAATATTATTTTTACACGCAACATTTGAAAAAAGTAAAAAAGTACAATTGTTCTTAACACATAATGATAATGTTTTAATTTTTAAATATGGAAGATAATTTTAGAGATTTTGAAATTCATCTTACGATTCTTGTCGATCGATGCATTAGGAGCCATTATACATGGAGAAATGTTTTCCAAATAGCGGCCATGAAGGTTTCCCGGAGGGTAATAGTGAGCTACAACAACACACCGATCTCGGGACATTGCCCGACCGAAACCGACATGGGTAGTACTCTTCCACACCATCTGGGTGAAATTACCTGAGGAGAGGAG
>JAYRBW010043237.1:0-11570 GCA_036023295.1 Invenusta paracnida
CCATAAAGGTCAAATAAATGCAATAAAACGCTTGGCACATCTTAATGCAAGGTCCTTCGAGATTGCCCCCGGACTATATGTAAATTATTATTTTTATTAGAAAAAAATTATTTATTACAATTTTTAACTTTTGAAAACGTGTAGATCTCAAAACGCGTATATAAATTAAATATTTATGTATTTATAAATTAACTTTAGAAAATCAAAAGAATTTCATTATTTAGATTGAAATTAATAGAGGAATTAAAGTATTTCTTAAGACTTGGTAAGTATTTGTAAAAACATTATAATAAGATGTAAAAACTTGGACGATTTTTTGGGATTTTGTAGAATTTAAAGAAGTTATAGATATTTTGTATATGGAATTATATCATATACTATAAAACAATCTTAAAAATAGTAATAAACTTGGCAATGAAATTTGCAATTTGTGATAAAATCATAAAGAAAATTTATAAGAATTTATAGCTATGAAACAATTTGTAAGATTTTTTGAAAATATGTCTAAAGTACCTATAAGCACTCTATAGGTACCTATATATACATTAGTCTTTTTAATATAAGACTGCAAGAACATATGTGAATTTATAAAAGTATACAAGCATCTTTAAGATAAGACACTCACAAATGTCAACATTTACGTTTCTATAAAACAAGTGTATTAGATAATTTTTCACAATTAAAACATTTGAAAAATAAATACTTCTCACGTAAGACTGTTCTTCAATTATAACGACATCTTAAAAAGTTTGACGAATTTTAAAGTAAAAGTGTTGCACTTTAAATATGCGACGTTTAAAGTTGTGTAAGATGTCGAGCCCACCTTTGTCGGTGACAGGAGGTTGTGTGTAAAGAGGAGGCACTGTTTGGTTGGATGGTGCGCACTGCTCTCCTCCGTCATACGGACCACATACTGGGGTGTGTGGTGCTTCTCTGCAAACTCCTGTTCCAAGAGAAGGTCCACTTCCCGCTGGAGGTTCTTGATATAATCTGGATCCTTGTTGTAAGTACCGCGTGAAGTTGGGTATTGAATACTGTCTGAGGTCGATTCACACAAGTTATGAAATTCACAGCGATGGTGTTATTAATTGTCATTATTAGATATTTATTTAATCATATACTTTCGTATTTCCCGTTATTAAGACACTCTGAGTGATAAACAGAAGCATACTATTCATATAATAACATATGTACATATAACATAAATGGAATAGATTTTAACTAAAAGAAAAAGACAAACACATAAAAAAAGTATACAAGAAATTGGAAACAGTTTAAAAATAAAAAGATAGGCAGAATTATTACTTTTCTTACAATAAAAAATATATATATATATATTTAAAATCATTAGAATTGAATTCTTTCTTCAAATCTATTGAAGTATTCTCAATGGTTTAGAATCTGTTTCCACTAAAAATGCAGGTAATAGTTACTCTTTTGGTATTATTTATTCAGTACTACGTAGAAAATCCAAATCAAATCTAATTACAAATACTTTCTGACTGATTAATACTCGACTGACAGCAGCTGCTAGCAGGGAACTACGTTATTATAATTGTGATTTCTAGCTGGAATTTAAACCTATTATCTATTTTTCTGCAACCAACTGCTCTACTAACTCAGCAAATATTATTGCATAAAACAAAATTAAATTAAAACTTTTTTAAACAAGAACCAAAATTAAATTTAAATTATCTAACGAATTTAGTTACCAAACGTCATATGAGTACTAGTATAACTATTAAAACAATATTGAATCATCATTAATATAGCCATTATTTACGATATATTGGTATATGTGTGTTTCATGTTAAATAAGCATTACTATTTAAAACGAAGAAAGTAAAAAGTAAAAAATGAAAGTACTATAACAGTAAATAGCAAAGGTTACTGAGAAACATAATATAATTAATTATCGTATAGACACAACAGTACAAAACAAGTTAAATCTGTGCATATAGTCAATCATCCAAGTATGCTGAATGCAGATAACTACAAATATAACATATCTAGTGGTACCAATAGACTATTATATGTGATATATATGTATAATGCATATGAAAACATAAGATATAATTAATCTTTTGAATCCCATATTTTATAATTAACTATATTGTGATGGGCGGAGTTTCCCTAAGATCCTCAGATAAGGTAACTACAATTCTGTTTCGTATTTTGTTTTTGCATGCAGTCACACGGCGCGTATTTTTATAATACTTGTAGTCCGTAAGCTCTGTTTGAATATTTATATATTTATTTAGTTCCTGGAGATCGTGTAACTATATATTTCTGTCATACTAAGTAAATAACAAATTATGGGTCGTCTAGATGCGTCGAATAATTTATAAGTGATCATTCTGGGCATAGATTGCATTATAAATTATTACCCCGCATCTCAACATAAAACTACAGACAGAATTATTGTCGGTTTATAAGCTGAAAAAAGTAATCATAAAAACACAAGAAAGTAATCTGCAGAAACAAATAAACACTGTTTATTATATTTTCGAGAATTGTTTGTATAAAACTATGAAATGATCTACTGGATTGAAAAATTTATATTATATTGGTCCATGGTAAATTATGACATTAGTACTATATTTTCGCCATCTTATCATTCTACTTGAAGTTAGTTACATATAATATATGTTTAACAAAATGCTATAATGACAAAATTTCAAGTTCAGAGTAAATGCAAAAATAAACCGTAAAGATGTTTTCGTATTAATTAGGAGTATTTAGTTTAAAAATTATGTTTATATGACTAATTAAAAAATGGTCACATGAAACTAACAATTTTTTTATACTAATCTATAGTACTTCTTTCTACATAATTAAGCAACATATATTTTATAACAAGCCCCCCAAAAACTGATGAATAGTGATTTTGCACAGACTACACGGATACCAAGTAATTTCTTACAAGATAATGTTTAAAATTATTCACGAAATATCATTTGATATACTTGCGGTGAAGATTTTCACTGACATGGTGATTATTCTAAAATACTCTTAAAATATTATCAGTAATTGGAAATAGAATATGATAGATATAAACAGAAATAAATAAAATATTATTCAACGTATAGATCAATAACAATTCAATAATATTTTAGACAACATTTAATGAAAAATTGAACCATATAATTTAAAACTATACCAGTAATAGTATAGATGTTAAGTATACTATAGAAAGCAAAATATGCAATTACACGAAACGTATAAGAAGTTGAGTTTAAATGCTACTCATTAGTTCATCATCATATTATTTGTTTGGTACTATTATAACACTTTCCTACTATTTTGTTCAAATGTGTATTAAAAAACTATTGTTATTAACATGGATCAATTTAGAATTTTTAGCATCTACAACACTTCTGCATCTGGAAAAAGAAAATTAAGAATCCATAAATATAGTAGAATTTATGGACAGCTGTTACATAGGTAAGAACAAATAGAAAAAGTTAAAATACATCAATTTTGCTAATTATTTACTTATAATTTTAGAATATTAATATTTTATTTATTTATTATTAAACAAATTTTTGACTTTCTAATTGTTATAACTTTAAAATATTGTAATTCTAAAGAAATTAAAATTCTTATTAATTCCCTTGGCATCAAAATCAATGAAAAGGAAATTAAACCTCTGCACCCACAGTTTTAAACAAAAGTAACAAATATTTCAATTATTTGATAAACATGTTCCAAGAATATATATTTAAAATCGTTGCTATAATTTAAAATTGCAATTAAATATAGTTTTAGTTTTCAAACACATAAACTTACATGGAATATTTTATAGATATTGGATATTTAACACAATTCTATATAATATTTTTAAACATAATAAACATAATTTTTAAGTAACATTAAATTGAATAACCAGAAACGTTTCCAAAAGCATTCTTTCTATTTAATACAACTAGTATATGTATATGTAGATATGTATTACAAATAACTTATAAAAAATGTAAAAAATACATATAAAATATGCAACTTAATTCCAAGCATTCTGAAATTATTATTAAATAAGTAATTTTTAAAATTATGGAGAGATAATATATGTATTTTTTTATTTTGATATGTAATTTATGTGATTTATTTTTATGTAAGTAATACATTAAATACATTTTAAACCTTAAACCTTAAACCTTATATTCATCAGATAATATTAGAGTTAAATAAGATATCCTATTGATTTCTAGTAAGATCAAAAGTTCAACAAAGTCATAACTCAAATACTGAATATATATTTTGAAAGTTTACGATAGTAAATATAGAAAAATAAGATATCCTATTGATTTCTACTTAGATAAAAAGTTTAACAAAGTCATAACTTAAATACTTTATTTTGAAAGTTTATGATAAATATAAACATAAAAAAGTATTTTTTATTTATGGTGTATGTAACCAAAAAATAGTTTACATAGTGAATATTAAGGTTAACTTAACCCTATCTATACCAGCACATTGTACATTGTGGATTTTCAACAAACAAATGGAGCAATATAAGACTTTCTTGACTTTTCTTAAAATATAGTTTTATAACTTTTAGTGCTATATTCGCTACTGTACACATTATGGTGTATTCATGTGACCTTAGTAAAAATAAAATTTATGTAAACAATTTAAAAAATATATTTTTTAAATGTATGAATTTTTAAAATTTTGTGGACACTTAATAAAAATAAATTATTGTTTAGATAATATACTATAATATTTGTGATATAGATATTAATTTTTTGTTTAATTGTTTTAAAAAAAAATATTTTTTTGTATTTATTTTAAATAATTTTTTTCTAGTTTAATTTTTTTTCTATTTTTCTCGATGGAGTGTGTTACAAAACATCCTCGTTTACCTATATGCCAAGTTTCAAAACTCTACTCCACCAGGAAGTTTGATAATTATAGGGCCTAATGTATATTATAAATTATATGTATAAAATGGCCCAGTATGGATAAGGTTAAGTCAGATCTGTTAAATAAAATGTTCCGAATCTAATAAAATAATATATACATCAGATTTGATAATAATATTATTGTATCTGTGCATTGTATTCTGTCAAATTGAAGTTTTCAATAAATGTTTAGTTAATTATTATTATGTTTATTTTTGTTTTAACAATGGTATTATCAGTGCTTATGGTAAGTAAGATTAAAATAATATAGATTTGATATCTTATCATATATGTATATAAGATAAGCTTTATTTTTAAGGATTTCACATCAAACAAATACATATTACTAAATATATGTTTATTGTTTTATTAATAAACATAAACATTACTTTACATGAATTTATTTCAAATGTATAAATATTGATTCTATACATACTAAATATTGGTTAAGTAAGTGAATGCTTGAGCTTGATATGTAAAGGTAGAGCTCAATGCATAATGTAGAGCTTAACATGTAAAGGTAGATGTCAAGCTCTACCTTTACACATTGGGTTCTGCCTTTATATATCTAGTTCAAACTTTGCTTACTTAACTATTTTGGTCACCATATAGATAATGATAGAAATGAAATATTACCGACCATGATATATCAATAAGTTGCTAAGTTATAAATAAGAATTGTACACAGTATAATTAAATTATAAAGTGCTAGAAGAGTTGGATTTATAACTATATAATGGAATAATAATTAAATATTTTTCCATGTGCCATGTGCCATGTGCTATATAGACATATTAAAGGAAAACATAATGTGGTTAAATTTTTTCATAGAAAAATAAACAACTAAGATTATTTATAATTATGGTAATAAGGTAATATATTACATTAAATATGAAAAAGAATGGTGGCTAAATATTAAAATGAATTTAAATAGGAAAATAATTATCATCTTGAAGAACAAATAAAACAGTATAACTAATAGAAGATTTTAAATCAGAAACAAAAAGTAAAATCTATCCTTATAGAATGAAGAAAAGAAAGAATTCATTTGGAAAGAATAGCAGTAATATTATAGAAATTATTAATAAGATTAAGGCAAGAGGTTTGATTATGTACAATAAAAGTAAATTCAAGAAATTAATATGTAGATATCATAAGGATAACACAGAGGCAAAAAATATATTGATTTAATTGATGAGACCAATTATATAATTTTTTATTCTTATAATACTTTTTATATGTTATTTTCTATAATTCTTTTTTTATTATAAATAATTAAGTCTCAATAAATATAAATAATGGGTTTTATAAAGCTGATCTTAGCAAATTATTATCTTTTACCTTTCTGAAATAATTAATTTTTAAATTTTGGTGCTGGTTTATTTTCAGATATATTGTATTACATTTTAAAAGATAACATATTTTTGATATCAATTAAATCAATTCTATTATATATATATAATTATTTTATTACTATATTAATATTACTAATATTATTTCTATAAATAATATTTTTAATATTATTACTATAAATAATATTTTTAATATTTTTACTGTTAGAATTAATATTATTATTAATTATTTCTCTATAATATTAATATATGTATATATAATTTACATTAGTAATAGTATAATAATAATAATTACATTATGGAAATATTCTTTTTTATTGAGTTGATGTTTTATTTTAGTTTATCTAATTTTAAATTTAAATCTAATATTTCAAACTTAACTTAAGGGTATACCAGTATTTTATATTATTGAAATTATTAATAATAATTATAAGCTTGTGCTGTACTTGTAGCCTAAATAATGCTTGTTATTAGCGACTTGAATTTTTAAAGATATTTAACTTGTTTATGTTACTAAAGGCTGCTCCTGGTGGTCTGATTCCAAATATTTTGAATATTTTGCTGTGTGTTTAATAATAATAAAGTTATGGCCATTCTAAAGGTACAAATTTGACAAGTTTTTTGCAGGGTATTATATAGGTCCTCATGTGATCTGAGGCATTATTTCTCTGGAAATTTACCTAAAAAAGCATTACTTTTTTATAAATTAGCATAACATTTGTACTTTAAAACCGATTTTTATAAGTTATACATGAATTAAATGGTATCTTTTTATAGTATATGCATATTAGTTTTCAGTTTTAAATTTAAAACATATTTTAAATCTTTTTATACACATAAAAGGTATAAAATGAATAAACTAGGAAAAAAGTATGGTAAATATTATGTAATATTTTAATTGTTTAAAGTTTTATAAATTCTGTTTTTTTTAATCAATATCACAAGTGAGGTATTAAAAGTGAAATATAAATTCATAGTATATATATAATATATTATCAATATATATACATATATAAATTCCTAATGTCTTTTATGGCCAAAAAGGGACGAAAAATCAGTAAAATTTGATCAGAAATATATATTTAGTATTTTTCAGTACCTATGTTTAATTATTTTTTTATTCTTTAATTATTATACAAATGACACATCACTTGAAAGGTCTCTTTTCATAATATGTATTAGATTTCCATTTTTTATTTAAAAAAATATTTTCAATTAATTTTTCACAAACCATGGGAAAAAAATCAATACCTTTTGTCAAAACCATTGACAATGCTATTATATTTATGTACCTATTAAAGTTTAATAAAATCTGCTTAATTGATCAATTTTAACCAGTAATGTATTAAAAGAGAAATGTTTAATCATAGATCATATAAAGTATATTAATTTAGAAAAAAAAAATATTCCTAATGCCTTTTATGACCAGAAAGGGGAGAAAAACAGTAAAATTTGAGCATTTTAATATTTATATACATATTCCAATAAATACACTCTTATTTGTTAAAGCAAGTTAGTCTCCTAGATAATTAATTATGTTATATGTAATTATAATGTTCAATGAAAATAATATAAATTACTTTTTATATCACATTAACTAGTTACACTTAAAAAATTTACTTATATATTTTATCTTCATAAAAAGCATTTAATATTTTAATATTATTGGAGATTAAGTTACTTTACATTAAACTGTTACATATAATCATGTACATAGGAGAAAAGGTTAATTGATGTAAGAAATATTGTAAATTGCAAGATAGAAATGTCTAGTTACTAATTATAAAATAAGTTGTTAAAATTATTTTTAGCTAAACAAGGCAGATTCACAAAAAAGTATTTTTGGTCAAATTTATAGTTTATTATATTAACATAACTGATTTACAAAATTATTTCTTTGTCAATATAATTTTTATTTAACCTTCCAATTTACAGCATATTTTAGTAGTACTAATATAAGTTTCTGATTGAAGAAAATGTTTTAGACAAACCATTATTTCACTTAGATTCCGATTTGCAAAAATATTGTTTAGTCAAACTGTATTCCAATTCACAAAAATATTTTTTAGTCCAACTCATAATATTTCATAACCCTTCTGATTCACAAATATATCTTTTAGTCCAACTGATAATTTACTAAAGCTTCCAATTTGCAAAATATTGTTTAGTCCAACTCATATTATTTCATAATACTTCCAATTCACAAACATATGTTTTAGTTCATCTGATATTTCACTATAGCTTTCCATTTGCAAAATATTATTTAGTCCAATGAATATTTCCCTATAGCTTTCAATTCACAAACATTTTTTTAAAACCTATTGATATTTTGATAAATTTAATCTAATTATTGCAAACATATTTTTAGTCAAATTTATAATATTTCATGACATTTCCAATTTGCAAATATATTTTTTAGTCCAACTCATAATATTTCATAAAGCTTCCAATTTGCAAAAATATTATTTAGTCCCACTGATATTTCACTATAGATTCTGATTGATTTTTTTATTCCAACTGATATTTGCTAAGCTTCCAATTCACAAAATTAGTATTCATAAAATAGTGATAATGATATTTTCCTAAGCTTCTAATTCACAGAAAAGTCATACTGATATTTTGCTAAGTTTCCAATTCACAGAAATAGTCATCTAATAATTGGCTAAGCTTTGCAATTTGCAAAATATATTTTAGTGGAACTGATAATTTTCAAAGTTTTTTATTCACAAAAATATGTTTTAATCAAACTTATATTTTGCTAAGCTTCTGATTTGTGAAAATATTTTTTAGTAGAACAAATATTTCTGTAAGCTAGTATTTTTCAACAAATCAATTAAATGTCTAATGAATGCCAGAAATCTGATATTCAGATAACTCAATATCCCATTAATAATAATAGAAAATACATTATAATCAAATATACAACAGAAATTTAAATTATAATCATTTCATAAATTAGCAAATCAAACAAAATTTCTGTTTCAATCAGATTTTTAGATCAATCAAGTATTCAATCAACTTTGATTCAGAGTGATATATATCACTTTGACAATCATTTGTATTAACAGCATTAAACTAATCTGACTCATGGATATAACATTGAAATTCTGAAAAGAATGAGAAAAGTATCCATTTACAAATTTATTTATGTATCAATATATATGTATATATAATATGTATATATATACTTAATAGGCAATAAGTATAAACAATTAAATAGAATGACATCAGAGTCAATAATGAAAGATTATATAGAATGAAATTATCAATAAAAGAATATTATATATAATTTATTTTTGTTCTAATATTACCAAAATAATTGATTTTCTTTCTACATATATAGTAATATACATGTAATTTTCAAATTGCTATTAAAGTAACATTGCAGTAACATTAAAGTAACTATTATTAAAATTTATATATCATTGTGTAGAGGAGAAAAAGACAATTCTAGAAATTGTATGCAGAATGATGTGGATAAAGTATAAATATACTATTTATATCCGGTATAAATATATATAATACTTATTCTAAAAATCCACTTCTTTTAATAAACTGAAAAGGCATAATTTCTGATTAAAAATTAGACAAATTGGTGATCACAGTTGTTGCTTTTTTTTCATTTTATATTATTTTTATGCTAACTTTGGCTTACAATTATTACATAAGTACAAAACATTCTGAAAAGTCATGAATACCAAAAAAATAGTTTTTTCTAGTAAATTCAGTGTTATGTTCAGAATTTTGTATAAATATATTATGTTCATGCAACTTAAACTGATGATTTAAATAGCTCCCAATTGTTAAAATTATAATTTTTGTTGCTTTGTCATTACTTTTTTTACTGAATTCATTAATAGTAATATGGTCTTTATAATATATTATTTTACTATTAATATTATTTTTATTATGTTTAAATAATAATTACAATATATGAATATAATTAATATGAAAAATTCTTAAGTTTAGACCATAAATTCAAAAATTTCAATTGAGTTGCGTTGTATAAAATTTAATTTTTTCTATATTGTATATAAATTCTTAATACACATATATTAATAACTTATGTAGAAATTATTATGTTGTCAGTGAAGTTTATTTGTAATATATAAGAAGTAATATAGACAGGTCTCTACCTTATGAAATATAGAGTTACTGGATGTTGTAATTCTATAACCTGCTAAATTAAAATTTTAAAATGTAGGGGTCTAAACTTAAGGAATGCCAAATATATGAATAATATGATAATATAAGTATGAGGTTTAATTTATTTATTTGTCAAAATTTACTGGCAGAGCTAACTTATTTTATTAATATTTTAAAATCAAACTTAATTTCTTTGATTCATTATTCAAAGTTAAACAAAGACAAAAATGAACTAAGTCTACATAGAATAATCTTACAAAGGTTAATTTATGTTTAAATTTGTTGTAAATTGCTTAGCCTTAACTTTAAGACTTTAAAGTAATTGACATGTAAATTTGGACATTGCAAAATGATTTTTTTAAATTATCATATCAATTTTTTTTCACCCGTCTAAACTAAAGTATAGCACTGTTATTATTACTATTACTATTAGTATAATAATAATGTTTACCTTTTCCATTATTTAAAATATGAGTCATCTACAATAGTTTTAAAAAGCAATAGATAAAAATCAATGCAGGTGATCAGAGCGACTGTAGTCAGATTGTAATCTATATATTACTATCAGTACTTTGAAGAGATATTATAAAAGAAGAATATAGGTTACTGTTGTCTCATAAATTTAAAATAGCAAAAACGTATTTAAACAAATTTGAACGATTTTATATGACCCGCATGTAAGCGTTACTATGACCGATTTTACAAAATGACCTACAAATGATATATTTAAACAATATATAATATAATTACAAAGGTATCTTGATTAATTAGCTGCCCAATTTAAAGCTTAGTAAAATTCTTACAAGTGCAATAAACAAATATATTAGCAGGCGCTGTTTTTAGAAATAACTTTATTACCTGCATATAGTAATAAGTAATTATACTATGGAATGAGTAAATCGTAAATATATCTTAATATAATAAGCGAATATTTATCTTTCTGAATAGCATTACGATACTTTAAAAGGAGATGATGTTTGAGACACTGCAAACAATAAAAGCATTCATGCAAACCTTTTTTTATTGTTTTTATAATAAAAATTATTCGGGATATTAACTCTCCCCTTATCTTACATATTATGTATATATATTATATACACCCCCGTCGGAAAGAAACGTCGCAGTAAAATATATTTAAAATTATAATTTGATACATTTTATTATTTCTTTT
>JAYRBW010043248.1:0-11569 GCA_036023295.1 Invenusta paracnida
GGTATGCGAATATCCCGGTGGGAAGAAACACACTTTATTCAATGATAACAAATATGATGGAGTCTGCAAATATCGAGGGTACCTACACCAACCACAGCTGTCGCAAGACAATTAGATCAAGATTACACAATGCAGGATTTTCAGAGGCCGTCATCCAAAGTGTTACTGGACACAGCAGCACTTCAGTCCGACAATATATTTCGATCGGAAATAAAAGAAAAATGGATATATCTGAAAACCTTTGTGTTTCTTCTTTCTGTACAGATACAGTGAATATTGAAAAGCAAAGGTTTAGAGAAGAAGAAAAACAAAAAAACTCCTACGCTAAGAATACAGCGAAAGAAGATATTGTCGTCGAACTGTTTCTTTAGTGACTGTATTTTCGTCAAATTGTCTCCTGTTAACCTTCCTTGTTATTAATTTCCCTGGTTACTTTCTCTGATATTTTAAATTTTAATGTGTATGTATATTTTTTTTTCAATAAATTATCGGTTCAAACGCTAGTTATCATTTCATTACATTAGATAAAGATTATATAAATTATTATAAATTAATATAAACTATACAAGCTAG
The DNA here is from genome assembly GCA_036023295.1 of Invenusta paracnida. Taxonomy (NCBI): domain Eukaryota; kingdom Metazoa; phylum Platyhelminthes; order Proseriata; family Coelogynoporidae; genus Invenusta; species Invenusta paracnida. Next base: position 574 of record JAYRBW010043248.1, read on the forward strand.
AATATGAATAATTTACTCGTATAATACCTAATGGTAGCTATTACAATAAACTATTAATAAATAAATTCACTAATTATGATACTCGCCAACTCTCTTATTAGTACTTTTGAAAAGATTATGATGAACGTCTTCAGAGTTATGAGGACTAAAAAATCAAGTATCAAACTGAACATGGACAAATAATTCAAGTTTGGCAGGCAGCAAATTGTCTTTTTTAGATACAGAATCACATCTGAAGGAACAGTGTAAGAAAATAAGAAAATATATAAATTATAATATTTTGATTCCAACAAATAGGGAAACTCTTTAAAGATTGAGATTGCGCTGTGAGCTGTTAAATTACAGAAACACAAACATTTTTCGAGGTTTTTAAGAAAAAAAGTATTTTGCACCAAAACTTAATTAATTTTAAATTTTACACTGAAAAAATGACAGTAAATTTACTGAACTTGCTTCAGTGTAAGAAGTTGGCTGAAGCAGCTTCCATAAAAACACTTAATTATTTAGTAAAATTTTATTGGACATAATTTAGTAAAATATTTAAAAATACAGCATTTTCATAGACAATAAAATATAGGAGGTAAATTTACAACCTTTCATCAGTAATATTACCGTCTGTCACTAGTAAATTTAATGAACATCGTATAGTAAAATTGCAACATACAATATGCAACTGTCTTTCTGCAGTTTTTTACTTGTCTTTTGGTTTACTTTACTTCAATTTTCAATTTATTTACTTCTATATTGATATCAAAAACCGTAGCAATTAAACTAATAAATTAATAATTTTTAGAAATCTATTATTTTTTCATATTTAATGTTGAAAAATGAAATACAATGTGCCAAATATAGGAATATAACATACCTTGTACAAAATATAATGAAATAATCACGGTGCATAATCTCAGTGTAACAGAGCCAGCCAACATTTTGATGATTATAAACAGTGAAATCATGCAAAACTTTGGATATGTGTAATAAATGAGACTGAATCATCGGACTTTACTAATTAGTATATTATTAACTCTCGCAAATAATCTTTATGCTTCCTATATTAATATAATAAGTTTATTTTAAAACATTAAACTCGTTATATCCTTGAAATGTAATATTAAAAAGATACATATACAATTAATAATTTATCCTGAATGTGTTCAATATTTGAGAAATTATTAAAAACATTTTATTTTATCAACTAAATAAATGAGTAAATAAAATGGGAAAATAGGTTCAAATAAAAATATTAGTGAACTTGATAAGTAAGATTACATTCTCGTATATGTATGTTCAAATTATTTTATGACCTTTCTTGAATATTCGTATGAAAATTGTTAATTAAAATATGCAACCTCACTTGCGTTCTTCAGCGTGTATTATTATTTTGGTTCAACTCATAATCTGGATTCATAATTAAAATTATCGACAGATAAAATTTGCTTACAATAGAATAATTAATACATTTTATCGCCAACAAAAAATCAGTGGAGTTGAAATTATTTTAACTCACACGATATTATCGGTCGTTGAAAGTAGGATGAGTATCAACTCGTCCATATATGAGTAAAACTTGATGTAGATTATCGCTATTGCATAGTATTCCATGCATATAATACAGAACATAATAATAATATGCACATGGATATATTATATTATGCAAAGTATGAGTCAGACACACGAATAAATATGTAGACGTGAGATCATGAAGGCCAATATTTAATATATATAGGTGTACATTACCAGCAGAAATCATTAAACACTCCCCTAAAGTAATTTATGACGCCTTATCCTGGCTCTTCGATGAAATATCAGAAAAAGGAAATGCACCTAAAGCTCTCAATAGTGGCATCCTTATACCTCTACAAAAAGGAGGCAAGAAGAAGGGACCGCCAGAAAACTTAAGGCCAATTCTCCTCCTTACAACTGGAAGAAAAATCCTTGCCATATGCCTTCTCAACAGAGTCTTCGACCGCATCACTCAACACATTCCACCCTCACAAGCAGAATATCAGCCTGGTAGAGGAACAACAGAGCATGTTATGGCATGCAAACTTCTCATGGAAAAAGCCACCAGCTCTGCCTCTTATAGCACTCATATACTCCTACTAGACATGAGCAAGGCTTTTGATAACGTCAATCCTGACAAATTACTCACCATCCTAGAAGACATTCTGACACCAGAGGAAATGCATCTTATATCCATCCTAGTAAATGAAGTCTCTATCAAAGTCAAGGTAAATAACACCTACAGTGAAGTCTTTGAAACAAATAAAGGAATACCTCAAGGTGACTGCCTCAGCCCCATCCTTTTTATCACTTACCTGGCCAATGCACTCACTCCACAGGAAGGAAAACCAGCACCTTTACCCAAACATCTAGAAGACCACAACTACTCAACACCTAATATCTCCACTATCATTGAAATGCAGTATGCCAATGATACTACCTGGTTAGCCAACACGCCTGAGGAAATCCAACAAGTCGAAAACACTATTCCAGAAGAACTTCTCCTACACGATCTCCAAGTCAACAAAACCAAGACTGAGAAATACACTGCCAACCGTACCAACAATCAATGGAAAAAATGCAAATACCTTCAAAGCTTCCTTGATACCCAAGCTGATTTTCAGAACAGGAAAACCCAATTGCCTTGAGAACTATATGAGACAGAAAACTTACATCTTTAACAACAAACACCTGTTCATTGAGTCCAAGATAAGAGCTTTCCAAGCCTACATAAACTCCACAATGCTATACAACAGTGAAACCTGGACTATGAATAGAACAATGGAGAAACAGGTAGATTCTCTTCAGAGAAGACTTCTGAGAGCCACTGCTGGAATCAGATGGCCCCAACGGATTACTAATCAAGAGCTTGGAAATCTTTTTAATCATGAAAATTGGAGCAAAACCATCAAGCAAAGACGCCTTAATTTCATCGGTCATATCTTCAGATAATAGAAGGACACCCTCATCAGAAAAAGCCTTGAAGCCACCAAAGAAAAGATCAAAATGCCAAGAGGAGCCAGAAAGCACACCTGGTATGGACAAGTTGAAAAGGAACTGAAATAACTTGGAATCAACATGAATGATGAAGAGACCTGGAATGTCGCACTTGATAGGAGGAGATGGAGGAATATGGTTAGACAAGTGGTGTCGCAAGAAGGACAGCTCAATTGATGATGAAAGAGCGACATTGGAATCGTTATATCATTTGCACTTTTGAAAAACGACGAATACATTAATTGTTTTAATATGTAATCTTAGCAACATCACAATACCGCACATCTTAAAATTAGTTTCGAAATGGAATTTTTGTACAAATTAAAAGATACACATACTCGATCTATAAGTGCAATTGGATATAACCCTTCACGAAGAGAAATTTTGCTAGGTTTTGAAGGTAATGTCAGAATGATGAATATTTGAAAGAGATTACAATGTCATGTACTTTAGAGTACTAAATATCACATTTTAGACTGTTTTGACTTTGAGTAACATTCTGATTAGACAGCTGAACCATATGTTACATTTTAGATAGCGATATTAATGATTTAATTCATAGTTCATACAACTACGAGTATAACTGGCTGATTTAGTTTGAAAATTTAACATAATTAAAAGACAACTGTGCCTATGAAAAAAGAGCCATACTAATTTTTCAGGCTCTGATAAGCATTCAGGCTTTTGGCATAATGCCAAAGGCAATCAGTGTCTCCTTCATCTTAGTTTGTGAGACACTATCAAATTCTTTTGAGAAGTCAATGAATGTTGCTATGCATTTAACACCTTGTCTGATGTGGCACTCGTTATTCTTCTCAGAGCAAGTATTTAGTACTTATAGTATTATAGGGCGATCCTGTATTTTAGTGTCCTAAACTATTTCTTTTCAAATTTTGGAAATTTAGCATCCCAAATTATTTGTTTAAAAATTTAGATAAAATCTTTCTGTTTATTTAGCATAAGATTTTACCAACATTTTTAAATAAATAATTTGGGATGCTAAATTTCCAAAATTTAAATAGAAATAGTTTGGGATGCTAAAATACAGGATTGGCATATTATTATAGTATTATAGTTATACTGTATAAATAAATAAATATATTATCTTATTAAATAGTTTTTATATAATTTTAAGTAGTTATATTGAAACAAGAATTGTTTTTAAGAATATCATTCATAAATATATTATAATTATAATTACATAAGTTTTTCATTAAGCTTCTTAGAAATATTTTATTTACCTATATAGAAGTAGTAATATTTCTATAAAATAGCATATTTCTATATCAATTTGATATTTTTGAGAATAAGTGTTTGTAATATAATATTTTATTAGGTAGGTATATATATATACACATGTTAGGTAAATTTGTCATGCATGTTTTTATGTAACACAATAAACCTTAATGTTTTCAAATACATTCTATATCTACAATTATCCTTCACACATTTACCATAGTCTAATACAAAATCTATAGTAGTTTAAATGTATTTATTTCTACATTCATTTCATTAATTTAAAGTACCTAAATTTTGTCTCTCAAGATGGTCTCTTGAAAATATTTGAAGGAGAAACAGGAGTACAAGTTGCCTCTGAACGAAAACATCAGGGCTGGATTACAAGTTTCCTCTACTGGTATGTTTGCTATTGTTTGCTGGTTCATTGATGTTTTTGGTACTCTAAAGTGCAAATAGGTGTTTGCTTCATTTCAGTAATGAATATACCATGCATTGAATTAAAGAACCATATCTGTTTTCTAAATTAAATTTTCATTATTGTGCATAATAAGTTGATTTAAATATCTTTCTCTGAACTATTATTTGACTATTTTATTTGCTTTTATTATCTTTTATCCTTTGCGTGAATTTTGAAATTTTATTTACTATAGATTTATGTATTTCTCCATATATTTTTCACTTCATTTTCTCTTGTATGCATTTCCAATTAGCAATACAATTTTGTATGATTTGAAAATTATAACTGATCCTTATTTATGATAGTATCATCACGCATGTTTTATACATTTATATAATTAATGTGATATTAAAAAAATGATATTATTATCTATACCTACTATACACCTTACGATTTATATATTTGTTTATATTTTTTGTTGTACTGTATTTTAATTAAACAATTGCAATGTATACATAGACTTTTATAGTGTAAAGGCCTATTGTTTTTGTCTACAATTGTTCCACAATTGCAGGCCACGAATAAAGGCCAATCTTTCGGGCAGTCATGACACAAAAATACTCATTTGGTCCGGCCAAACTGTTACAGATCAAATTTTTGTGAGTTACATTTTAATGGATTTCTATGGTAATAGTGGGCTAGATTTTTATTTTCGAAACAGTTGCTTTTATATTTCTCTTTTAATGCTTTTTTTTACAGATCAATGAGCCAGTTTATTCACTTTGTATGCATATTAAAAGACAACAAATACTCGTGGGTACTGCTTCTGGAATTCGGATGTACAATATGGACGAAGGTAATAAAATTAACATAATTTTGTATAGACTTTACTATTTTTAGCTATTTTATTTACTCTGTCATATTGATAAGTGTTAATCTATATTATATTTTTCTAATTAGACCATCTTTTCTTAATTCAAATATTTTTATATATATACTTATACTGGTACATTTGCTATTATGTTGTTTGACATTTTGCAAGTAGTTTTATATCCTTTTTAACCAAAACTATAGAGCTATATGCAGTAGAAACAACAGAAACGATAAAGTGCGTTAAAAATACGATAATTTCCACTGAAGAATTAATACTTGTTATTGTCCCATATATTGACGTACACTATAATGTATACGATAGGTGTCCATCACAATCTTCTGCGTCAACCAACGCCAGTTTGTTCTTTCTAACACATTCTTGGCACAATTTGAAATATTGTCAGTTTAACAATTTCTTCACTTCACCTAGTAGGGGATCTACTTCTTTGTCTTTGACCTTCCACCATACCAAACATTAACATTATTTTGTGTTCCAGACTTTCATGCCGCATAACATGGACGAAATAAAAGTATTTATGCTTTAATGTTATGCTAACTAACTGACTATTTGATTTTCAATTTTTCAAGAATAGAAACATTTGTGCACTGATCCCTCAAAGCTATATTAAGTAATCGAAGATAATGCCATAATTCAAAAGCTTCGATTTTTCGACGTGAGGCAGAAATCAACCAACTTTCACATCCATACAACACTACCGAGAAACTCAAGGCACGCGTGAAAGACAGTTTTGAACTGGGAGGTAAATTTCTTGACTTCCAGATGTTATCAAACTTTACCACTATGTCTTTTGTTGTAGCAGTTCTTCGTTTCCCTTCATCAGACATGTTGTTTGTGTTGTTAAACAATGCTCCGAGATACATAAAGAAATCAACTGTTTCAATTTCTTCATTGTCTTCATGAAAAGTAACATCTCCTCTTAAACATCATTTCATAATTTTGGTCTTTTTGACTTTCAGACAAAGATCGTAGAGCTCTTGCCAACTTCATTTATTTTTCAATAAGATAATAATAATAAGCGTTTTTTGAATGAATAAAAATGAAAATAAAATACAGTACATTAAATGCATAGAAAAGTTGTACATCAGGGGCACACTATATAAATAATACATTTCTTTAGCTGTTATAATGACTATCGTCAGCATATCTGAGATATGCAATACGTAAGCCACCAATTTTGAAACCTCCATAGAAATCTTCCCGAGCATACCACATGATATTTTTAGTATATAAAGTCTTTCTTCATAGCAGATCAGGAAACGACCTTCCGTTCGGATTTGAGTTGCTCCCGTCATTATTTCAACGTTTGTATTGATAAGATAGAAATATAGTTTTTTGCTATTCCTCGGTATCATTGTTATTACTAGTTAACTCAATGGTCCAATTAACTTGTAATATATCGTTGTTTATTGAATTTTGGCATTCATAAATGTGTGGTTTCTTGTAGAGAGAAGATAGTGGTTATAGTTCTCCGTTGCTTTTCACCTATTGAAACTATGTAAGTGCTTAAATAGTGTTTGCCCGCAAAAAATCACAAGAGTGATACTAAGTTATCAATCTATATCAACAAGTGCTTTAGGTTTGATCATACCTACTGTTTTTTGTTGTTTTAAACTTGTTTTAAAAGACACTTTTCTTTAGTTTTTAAAGATATATTATTATTAAAAACATTATTTTTTCCCTTAAGCCCAGAGAATATTGTATATATATATTATTATTATACGCCCATTATACGGTGTAACCGAGTAGATTTCCAATTTTATTCCGTCAGCGGGATTTTCCTTTTAATTGGGAAAATAAAGGAGTTATCATATGCCTGTCGTCTCTATAATTACTTACATATATGTATATTACTCTATATAGACAATTTAGAGGTAGAATGTGAAAGGAGTAGCCTAAAACATTGGGGCGGTTTTTACATTCTTCCCATAATAATATCATTAATTAAAGAGCTCTCCATATATAGGAATCACAAGAAAATCGGTATCGGTAATATCCGTGCCTGTAAATTTATTTTATACTATATACGGTGAATTTGGTGCATTTCTTGCATCGTTTTAGATAGACTGAGTGGTCACTACATTGACATGGAATCTTGTATCTACATGCACGAACACAAAGATATTGTCAAATGTATGATCGTTGTGGAGAACAGGATTTATTCAGGAGGGCAAGTTTCTTTCTTGTTAAATTATCTTGTTTTTAGTGATTATTCCTAATATATTAAAAACTTGTTATTCTTTTAGATCTTTGGAATTTTTAGTTACTATCTGTATAATTATATGATATTTTGATTGTTCTGAAGTCGTATTTTTATATTAGCAGTTATTTTGTATATGGAAATAATAAAATCTGAAAATTCAAACTCAAAAATGTATTAAAAAATAATAAGTTCTTTGAATCAGACAGCAAAAACAAATTTTAAGTTTAGGTTTAGGTTTAGTTTCGATTCGAAAGACGAATTGTTTGACAGCAAAACTCAAATAAAACATTGATTGAAAATTCAAAGGTGAATAGGTGAATTGATGAATTATGATCTATTCAGAAAAAGTGTAATTATACTATTTGGAATACTAATAATATTTTCAGTTTTGATGGTCGACTCATCGCCTATGACTCCTCATTTACCGGCGATCACGCAATGCAAGCGAGCGTTATAGTTGGCCACGCACACGAGGCGGGAATTAATCATCTCGTTGCCGCCAAAGACAAGGAGAACAACACGTGGATAATCACCGGGAGCTTCGATCAGTGCGTCAAGGTTTGGACTGGTGAGCTCAAAATTGTCCATGTCATCAGCAACTTCGCCACGTCTATAACAGGTGCGTACAGTCGGGTATATATATAGAGAGAAAGGTGATTATGAGTCGATCTAATCGTAAATGGGTAGACCATTAGACATTTCCTTCTCTCTAAAGGTTAGATAACAATACCAGAAATAAACAATGATATAAGAGGCCGGTCTACTTGGCTATGTTATGATATTGCTTCTTGTCAAGTGCTTCTTACGGGACATGTAGTGGGACACTTATCAAGGTCGTCGGAACCACTACTGCAACTTGATTCGGCACTCGCCATAATATTTTTATGGCATTATTAAAAAATTCGACAAAACAATAAGCATTATTGTTATTAATTGTTATTAATAATGCAAAATGCATTATAATATGGGTAATCCCTCCCCACCCCCATCCAGCTTCTTAACTCTACGCAGTAGATCTTTTATTGCTTCTAAAATATCCATCATTTCAGTGTCTATAGAAATCTCTTAAACATGTCTCCGTTTATCCGAACATTGCTCGCATTTGATTGGTCAAGGAAATTTAGGCAATTGTAATACAGAATGAATATAATACCTAGTATATGGCGGCCGAGAAGGACCATACAGAACATATACAATACTTTATTAAAATCAATACGATAACAATAACAGTTATACAATGATAATATTTGATTTGTACTAACATACATATATATATATATACTACATATATATGCATTTACTAAAATTAATAGTGATTATAATATTTTGTACATTTTACATAATATGTACCTATCGATATTTCTTTACTTTTAAAGAGATAGGTATATGTCTGATATTTCCCCATAAATTTGCATGAATTTATACTAATTATAGTAAATTAAAATATATCTATATACCAATTAAAAAAAGTTTATTTTCGATACTTGGTTTAAAGCTAAGAACTCAGTTCGCGCTGTTTTTAACTTCTAGATTAATGACTAGTAGTAGTCCTTGTTATAGATATATTTTGACAAGTTATATTTTGTTTTGCGGTTTCTTCTGTCATTTTCAGGTCTTTGTTTTATTCCTCGAAATCGAACATTTTGGGTCACTGCAGGAGCAGCCTATGCCTGGATCTATGACCCTAAAAGTGGAGAAAATGTAGGACATATGTATTCCCTCTATTTTAAATTATTAATGTTTGTTTATTGTTCATTTATTTGCTTGTAAGGATAAAATTGAATCGTATTTTGAATGCAGTTTTGAACTTCAAATACATGCAGGCCACATAGTAAAATTACATAGTAAATTTTCAGTCTGCGTTTAGCATACATGAACATTTACTTTCAAAAAAAAAAATTTTTACAACACATCACAATTATTTAAAACATTTTACAGGTTAGCAAAACAATCAATAAAATTCTCTTCCAATATTGGTAGATTGATTAGTTATATTTTTTCTTTCTACTATGAATAAGTAAAATAAGTAATGATCATAGAGTAATGATTATAATGATTATTATAATTATAATTATTAATGTATCATCAGCCTAGTTGTTATAAATAATCCACCAGTTTAAATTGTTCTATCATTTGAATGCAGGACGGTCAAGTCAGAGTGTATTTATTGGCAGAATAATTTAAATAAGCGGATTATCTCACTATCATAAAAAATATAGTCAATATATACATAGAATGGTAAACAAATATTGTGTGTTTTTGCTATTGTAGTCAACATATATCATTTGAAAAATAATAGAATATGCTAACTCATTTACATAATATTATTTTAGAAATATATTAATTTAGTCTTTGTACTATAGTGGCTTTATTGGGGAAATTTAAAACCTAGAAGAGTCAATATTTTTTCCCACAAACTTATTATTATCCAATTATTATCCAATCTATGTATATAAACTAAGTAAAATAAATATATATACACTTCATAATAGGAGTAATTATACAAAGAGGGTCCACTCTTGTATCGATTCCGAATACAGTTCAATACTTTATCTATACACGAAAGCTTAATAATATGCAAATTTAAAAATAAAAGTTGGCAGTAGACAACCAGTTTATGTAATAAAACAGTTTTATATATACTTGCAATAAATTATTTTTTACAGTCAACTTACGTATGTTAAAATTGTATGAATATATGTATATATATATTACTTTTTAAAGTTAATTAATTAAAAATATTTAATACTACGTTTTTGTAACCCATTTGTATGACATTTCATAAAATATAAACCGATTTTCTTTTGCCAATAATTTACAGCGCGATGCATGGAGATATAAATCATATTTATTTATATTTATATGGCGCGATGTATATGAAATTGATAAGAGGAAAATTCTGTGTTTACTTACATTACTCTAAGTTTACAGGCTAAAAGCTTTGAAATGAATATTTCTCCAAATGTATAACTATAGACCTGAAATAGGAAGATTAATGTTAAATAACAGTTTAAAATGTATAGTATTCTTAAATGTTTTTTATTTATTGAAACGTATATATTTATTGATTGTGTATAATGTAATTTAGAAGTTTTATGTTTCTAAAAAACGTATCTTATAATCTTGCATACTTAAGATTATACTTAAGCATACTTCCCGATTATGCGATATTTACAATTTATTGCAATCCAGGGAGATACTAAAACAAAGGGACGATCAACTCGCCATTTTGTGTGCGCGCGAACTTTAGGCTGACGTTTTTAGC
>JAYRBW010043259.1:0-11569 GCA_036023295.1 Invenusta paracnida
ATAGATGAATGATTCCTTTTCTGTATCTTATGTCTATATTAAAAAATATTTTTGTATCAATAAATTATATTATCAGTTAATGCTTTTACCTGTTATTTTGTTAACTATTCTTTGGTTATAAGTTAATCTACTGTGTTTAAATTAAACCTAATAATCAAAGTAACAATAATTGCCTTTATATATATATGTATTTTATATGTTATGATATTTGTATAGAAGTTTTATCAACATTATTTATAAATAGAAGCAGGGTGTTTTTAAATTGATATAATATTGAAACATACTAAAAACATGATGCATTATTAATTTTCTATTGTTATAATATTTGCTTACTTTTTCTGGGTTTTTGGAAATATGGTCAGGGAAAACCTGGAAAAGCCAGGGAATTTTTTTCTGAAAATTCCGTGGGAACCATGTTATAAACATGCACAGATAGAGGTGACATATAATATTTAACAGAACAACATAGGATATAGAATATATCTACTGTAAGGCTTTATGATTAATTCTCCAACAGGCCTATAAGCAAGCAAAGTTCAGACCTGCCATGACACTCCATTCACTCTATCCTATAAGTGAGATCCCTGGAATAACACTGACAATAATGCTTTCTTGACTGTAGATTTATGACAAGGTGGGAAGTTTGTCTGGGTATGGATTAAAGATGATATTAGAGTAGGTCCTTGCATAACATGGAGGACTAACATAATATAGTTCTGGATTGAAAAACCACTTAAATTTAAAATAAATATATTTTTAATAGAAGGCCCTTTAAAGTTTAAGTGGTTTTTCAATCCTTATCTATACAGTGTTTAGTACTGTTTTTATTTTTCATCTTTTCATAATATAGTTCTCATCAAAGGATAGAAAAGAGGCATACATATAGAGACACTAAAATGAAATTTTCATGTATAGAACTACACCAAATCAGTACATTGTAGCTCAGCTACATCATATTTCTCTACTGAATCATGCTTCCTGGTGGTGGTGGTGGTGGCTACTGTTCACTCTGCTTATTTATGCAGTCAATTAAAAATTCCCATAGATCATTCAGAAAAAGCAAGTAGACAAAGTCTTCTTTGCTTTAAAGCTGATCTACCTCAATGTGAGCCTGGAATAGGCCATGAGCCTCAATAAATTCTGGAATGGGCAAATTTCATATATCATTGTCTGGAAACATCTCTTCACAGGCTTGAACCTGACACAAAAGAAGATGAAAACATAATTAGATTATATAACACAAATACAGTATAATGAACCTTTATTTTATGTTTTGAGAAAAATATAAATAAAAAACTCCATAGTCTTATTGACAAAGTTTTAATCAATAGTAGTGCAGTAATATCTGTGTAATAATCACCAATAAACTTGATGTCAGCAAAATATTTGGCCAATAATAATAATAAACCCTCTTGTGCAGGCTATGGTCATTTAAAAAAAGCCAATCACTTCCTATAGATTTTTAAAGCAATAATCTCCTTATGCATAATACTTTTTACTCCATATGAAGCTAAGGGGAAAAATATATCCATAGATCTACAGTGGATCCAACTGTAGGATGCAGGTAAATGTCTATGGATCCTTCATGAAAACCATCCAGGTTTAAAGGGTTAAATCTATTATATTAGGATTTTGAAAAAATTCATTTTACTTACATTTGTAATATATATATTTGCCATATTAATCAAAAGTTATTGCAATACATTAAAATACATTTCAAAATATATACTCATAAAATTTACACTTTTAAAATGCAATTTAAAACCATTGCATTCAATACACTTTTGCATTTGATTGATTCAAGTCTGGAAGCATTCTTACATGTGCCCAATATACTAGAGCATTGTCATGATGAAGAAGAATGTCAGGAGGATATAGAGTTTGGCAGCATTAATGACTACTGGCAGACACTCAGTTGTGTACCAATTTGAAATGACAGAACATTGCTCTGTCACTGAAATTATTGCTAAATGGTCCTTGAAAGAGACAAAAGTAGCCACCACCTTGGCTACACTTTGACCTTACAGGAACTTGACAGGAATAGGTTCTTGAGTGGATTTCCTCTGCAGATTAATGCTTTGTTTTAGGATCATTCAGATATACCCAGGTTTCATCTCTAGATACAATTCCTTGTATATGATGATTGTTTCCATTGTGAAATGGAACCATAGACATTTGAAAGCCCTGGTCCTGTACCTGCTTCTATTTCTAAGAAAGATTGTATGAAAAAATCTTGCTTAAACCTTAATCATCTTAAGCTTATTGTGAATAATCTTATAAACACTGCCCTTTGAGATAGCATGAATTATGCAGATTATTTTCTATGTAATTTGGCAATCTTTATTTGTGAACTTGGTGACACTCTTTGATGTCCCAACTTGTAGCAGACACTTCCTGAATGGTCTTCATCTTCAAGAAGCTTCTGACAATGGAAAAATTTATCAAACCATTTATATTCACATAACCTTGATAGAGACAGGAAAAGCAGTTTACAATCATTGTGAACTTTCTTGGGATGGTAAATCTCTTTTAAAGTTATAACACATGATAGCCCCAAAATGAGTTTTTGTTAATTCCATGCTGTCTAAATTTCTGATTAAATGTGCAAAAATAAACCAATTGACTTTTAAATTTTAAAGGACATACACATTAAAAAAAATTACATAGACAATCTTCCATTAGTTAATAAATATCAGCAAACCAATATATTTAATTTACATTTCCCTACCTAGTCAAGACATAACATTAAAAAACAATATAAATAACTTACAAATTATAATTATATTTTTAAATGTATAGTTATACATACATATATATAATATTATATTATATATTAATTGTTTTATATATGAACTACTTTTTTTTATATAATTCAATGATTTGTTTGTTTTAGTATTGTATTTATAACATTTATAAAACTGGTGAAAAACTACGAAATTTGAATAAATAGAGGAAAAGAATAGTTTGATGGAGCCTTAGTATTATATTATATATATATAGTCTCAGATCAATACAGTATAGCATATTCTTAGTATTTAAATTATTTTTATTTATAAAAAATATTATAAAATAATATATTCTTATAACTTTAAATATATCTTATTAATTTTCAGATTGTTATCAAATAATACCAGGCATAATTAAAAATCACTAATATAAATAAAATCATATAAAAAAAAATATATATATAGATCTTACTATTTCTATATATGTTCTTCTATATTAAAATTGGTTATGTTTTCTCTGTATAATTAGTTTGACTTTATGTCTCCTCAGTATAATATAAACTTTTTAAGATTGGTTAATCTATTAATACTCATTTCTTTTATGAAAATACTGGGTGCAATCTATACTGTATGCTATTCTAGCAGATATTGTCAGTCTATTGTGATTTAGTCCTTTAGAAATTTAACCTGGATGATGTATTTTTTTACTAATATAAATATTTTAAATATTATGCAGAAAAATTGTTAAGATCAGGAAAATGCTATATGACATATCATTTTTTATTTTGAATTACACCACTTTTATAATGACACTTTCAACAAAAATTAACAGTGATAACTCTTGCCTTTCTTACTCTGGTTTTAAAAATAAATTAAAAGAATTTTATATGGAATACATAAAGGATTTTCTTGTGAATTTGACTGAAATTACTTTAATATCTATTACTGATATATTATGACTTATTGAATCTTATTTTTTAAATCAGATAAAATTATTAAAATAGAATTTCAATATTCATTAAAGCTCAAATCAGCTTTTATAAAATTAACTGATAATTCTATATTACCAATATCAAAATGTTATTAGAAATTATTTATACTAAATCCATCAAGTGCAGAAGTCATTGTCTTGGGTATTTGACTGACATAACTTATATAATAATTCATCTTAATACAAAAATCATATATATATTTTTTTATTAAAGATAATTTGTACTGTATCCATCAAATGTGGAAATCATTTTCTTACATGATTGACTTAGAACTACATTTTAATGAATGTCAATGCCATAATTTTATACACTATTATTAATACTATATTCACCAAATTCTCAAACTGTAATCTTACATGTTTTACTGAAACAACCTTAATAATGAATAATACCTTTGTTTTATTAGGAATTATGATTCAATAAGCCATATATTTGTTATAGTAATAGTAATTATTATTATTACATCAGTTAACATAGAAGAAGATATTTTACATATTTGATGAATAAATGTGTTAGTCTATTATTATAGTTATTAATTTAGTACCCATATTTTTGTTTTGAGATTTGTCAGTTATAAATTTTTAACATTTCATGATAAATATAACATTTGCATAGCACAAATATAGGATCTTCAATATGTACTATACATTCTTAATATGGGCTATTTCATGATCCATTAAATCCAACTGAACAATCTTCAGATTGCCCAAAATGCACTACATTAGTAATTTTCAAGTAGTGGATTGGGAAAAAATTTAATTTGACAGCTATCTTTGTTTGATTTTCATATAGATTGTTCAATTAGTATTTTCTGTACCTACTTGATGCTTTTTCCTTGTAATATATTCCTATCATGGAAATGTGTTATCTAACAATACAGCAAACAAAATAGTCAAATGCTTGATTTGATCTCGTGATTATTATAGAACAATAAAGGAGTAATCAAAAATATTTAAATTTTCAAAAATGCACCATTATTTTATTTATATTTATTATAAATATATGTATAATAATAAGATTATATCAATTCATAATGCATTTATGTTACATCAAGAAAATGTAAGTCTTCTTGTTTTTATGTTTTTTTATATAAACCAAAATATCATTGCCCAATAAGCAACATGATCTATTCTTACATTTTTATGGTCTTACAGATTGCGTTTTAAAAATGCCATGTTTAAATAAAAGCAATACATTATATACCATTATTAAATATAATTAATTAATATTTAAGTTATTAATTGATTTTTATTATTATTATTCAGATATAAACTTTAATAGATATTTCAATCATATTGAAATTATTATTATGAAAACATAGAAATCTAAATATGTGAATGTGAGATTAATAACAAGGGTGAACAGTTTTATTTAAATAATGATACTTTTAAATGTGTTCTATTGTGTTTTATTACGACTACATTTTTGTGTATTTTTAATAATGGAATCTGTTTTTCTTTATAATATTTTAGACATTGTATCTATGTATATACAATGTATGTTATATCTGTATACACAGTAGATCTCAAATCCAATAGATCAGAAAATATTTATGAGGTCAAACTAACATATCTATTCTGTCTCAAAATGTTATTTCTCTTCGGAAACTAATGTGTATTCTATTAATATCTTAATGAGGTTATCTAGGATAGAATTAATTACCTATAAACTGTAGATTTCTGATTTCATTCATGTTTGTCTAGTATAGTTTGCTTCTGTTATTGCTTTTAGTTATTCCTTGAAGTTAGCTTTGGTATCATTGCATTAGATTAAATTTTTCAAGCTTTAGCTTATTGTATGTTTATTACATTACTTATTATATGTCAATTTTAGTTGTTATAAAAATAGATATAACAGATGTGAAACAAAATAAATATGAAATATTTAAAAATAGTTTATTTAAGAATAAAAATACGGGTTTATTTTATGTATATTATAACTATTTTACATTCGATTTATACACTCGCGATCATTTGATTACTTAATTTTATATTCTTTAATAATAATTAATGTAGAATTATATATTTTGTATGGGTATATTTTCAAGTTATCTTTCTCCATAGATAAATTTAAAACGCAAACATTTAAGTCATTCATTAAATACGATTATTAAGTAACAACGAATGTATTAATATTCTTAATTTGTAAAATTATATTCTCAGGACCTCTGACAATGAATCAAGAAAATCAAATTCAACTTCTTCGAAAAAAAGAGGAAGAAATACTCCCAGTGAAACGCCGCGTTCTGATTCCACAGTTGTTTCAAAAAACCATCATAGCGAAAGTTCCGCCTCAGAAGCATCAAATAAAAGTGGTAAGGGTTCACCCCATGATTCATCAAAATCCGCTTCTAAAGCTTCTTCGAAAATGTCATCAAAAGCTTCCTCGTCAACTAAGAAATCTTCCAATCAACCGTCGGGATCTCATCATTCGAGCTCTAAAAAAGGCTCTAGATCTAAATCGGATTTATCTAGTGACTCTTCCACTGCAACTGATATATCATCGCTTTCCACAGACTCTGATGAAAAAGAATATAAGACCTTCCGGTCTTCACAAAGGAGTCCGCCAGATTCTCCTACCCACAAGGATACTGTATCTTATCCTCTAAGTAGTCGGGATAAGGACATTATTAATTCAGAGAATATTATGCGGGCAATGCTCTCACTTAACCGGGAACGCCAGCGAGGTATGTACAAGACTCGGGAACCTTGGATAAGTCCAATGTCACAACAGCGTGCTATCACCCAACTCATTGACAGTGAAACGGAAGGTAATGTTATGAAACGCCGACTTTTAGAAGGTTGCGCAGGCTTGGGTGGTTCCAATCTCGTGTTTCGGCCTTATCATTCCACTGTCAATCGGCAAAGACAGCAGTGTCAAATTGAAGTAGAAAATAAGGTTTGTAAATCATATGTAGAGGAATCCTTTAGTATATATTATTTATTACTATATTACTATATTACTATATTAATAATATACATTTATTTCAATCATAATTTGTTTATAATGTCTCTAGCATTTATATTTTCTTCATTACCCTATTTTTTACAAGATATAGCAGAACATATGTTGCACCTTTATTACTCTAAATATTTATTAGGTACTCTTATAATATGTATCAATATTAAACCATGTGTCGTTTGATACAATATGTTTTAAAAACAAATGTTCTTCCTCGTGAACATCAAGAATGCATGTATCTGACAATTTAAATATATAAAAATAGTTTAATCCCAAGTTACACAGAATATATTTTGAGTAAACATGAATAAAACTGATTATTTACTACGTGAACCATGAGGATGTACTATAGTCGTTATTTCTAGTTGATTACGAGAAAGTAATTTTAATAATACATTATTTACTTGATGAAGGCTGAAATTGTATATATATATATGTATACAATACGTATATAAATATTTAGATTATACAATAACTTTATTTTGAATCTATTTTTCATTGCTATAAAGTGCATTTGTTTACCTTATACATATATAGTTGAAAACTGAATCACCTCAAAAATACAAAATTATATTTAAATACTTCAACGCCGTGCTTGAATGCCATATATCATCGCACTTGGTTTTCTTAAATCCGTATAATTTCTATAAATCAAATATAAGTGCAGTAACACTACGTTTGTTTGATTAACCGCATATATTGAGAAAATCTGCACTAAGTACTACAGAAATACTGCAATGTTTTCAAACAGAAAAGCTATTTTTAGTATACATGGTATGACCATTAATCAGTAAATTATTTTAGGTTTACAGATAAAACCTTAAAATAATTACCATCATTTTTATACTTAATTTATTTAATTAAAATTTCTTTGAACAATATATTATATACAATCTATTTACTAATAAAAGTCGAATGATTATTGTGCGATAAACTAATAAACTTAACTAATTAATTACTCATTATTAAAATCATAGAGTAACTATCATTACTCTGTTATTAAAATTGTATATTGTGATATAGTTCATATTTGTATAATTAAACACCGCATTTAGATGCCATTATAACGAACTATCAATATATAAATTTATCAATGTATATAAAGAAAAACAAATATCTATGCGGTCCAGACATTTGATCATGAAAATCTGTGTATGCTTAAATGGACTATCTGTCTCTTTAAGTGATTCAATGCATATGATCCATATTTTTATTATAATATGTCTATTCGAAATGTTCCAGGCATAGGCTAATACAAATAAATTAACGACATGTTTGGTCAAGAATTTATATGTTCCTTGATGGAAATAAATAGATAGCAGTATGGATAACTTTAACTAACAGTTAGCTATAAAGTTATGAAAATAAATAATCTAGAATAAATAAAAAGGGATTATCCTTTAATTTTAAATATATATGTATATATATAAAGACGTTAAATCGAAACCCTTTCAACTTGGATTATTGAAAAGAGTAAAGTTACTCGTACTATTTTGATATATATATTATGTTGATAGTTAATAAATTAAAATTTTGTAAATAACTAATAGCAGGATTATCCTATAATTTGTAAAATGATCAAATGAGTTTAAAAACATAAAATTCCGATGGCATGTGAGTTAACATTATAAGAGAAAAATAATTCTAAAAATCAAATGCATAGGCAAATTTTAGATTTGAATATAATTTGATGTTTCCATGATTTTCGTTTTCAGCTTGTTTAAATTGAACAATATAGCAAAACTCGTTCTTCATGGCCGTTCGAAATATTATTTTACTATTTCTAAAAGACTACATAAATAATTCCTTATCTTCTATTTTCTGAACAAATTCATGCAGCTAACTTTGTATATCGCTTTTTCAACAAACTAAAAAAATATAATTCTGTTCAATTGGAATTTAATTTAATTGTAAACACCAAACTTTAGGTTTTAGTTAATAAAATACACAAATTAAAATATCATCTACGTTTATAGCGTTATTCTACAAAAATATTGTACAAACATTGACTTTATTAAATATTTTTATCAACTTCATAAACGGGTATTTATTAAAAAATATTTTTCTTAATATATTTTCTTTATCTATTATTATTGTTACTTTTTAATACGCTTCTTATTTTTGGTGCGCTGTATAAAATCATTGTACTTATTGCACACTTCAGGGCATGTTAGGCCGTCTACAACAGTCCAATCCGACAGTTGGAATGCGTTGTACCGATCAGCTGGGCTTTTATCGTGTTCAATCCGCCTACGGTGTTATTCCCATGGACAAGAAGCCCTTCAGGGGAACCCGGATTACATTCAATCCGCTCCGCGTCTCCGCCGAGTTTAGCAGTTATGGTAATTCAATGTCTTCATCTCGTCCGAGTTCGGAGACAAGACGGGCTCAAACTACGGGCAATCGTAAGACAGCCAAATCGGGAAGTTCAGCTTCCACAAGGCCACCAAAGACCTTCTCGGGTGCTCTTTCTAGTCGGGGAGATTGGGATTCGGGTTGGTAATGAGAGTACATAATGGTGTGGTCACATAAACGTTTAATGTGGATAAACACATCTAAAAATCAAAACTCTCTTTCTTGTTATACTACAGATACAACTAAAGACAACTTTGATAGTCACATTTGCTTATTAATTTTATCGCACTTAACTGCACGTTTTCAACGATTTACGTCTGATACATTTGAAAGTGTGTTTTCTTGAGACATTTCCATTAAAATAATGAATTTATAAAAATAACCATAGATATATATTGATTAATTTCTATGAAAATAACATTACCTTAAATATTATTCTGTCTATAACTGTCTTTGACTTATTGTTTCTTATTATTCTTATTCAATTATCCTTTTAATAATATCGATTTTTTTATGAAATGTCGACTGCGATTCTTTGTAACAATCATAATAATATTGTAGTCTATTGATTTAGACTAATATATTATCTAAATAATCTGTTTTTAGAAATTATTTAATTATATATTTTCTTGTTTTATAGCTTTGAAAAGGGTTAAGTGATATACAAAAAGTGTGTATACTATTTATATTTTTCACAATTGTGTGTAATTCCTGTTAGATGTGAAAGTAGGTTGTTACCTATTTATTTGATTTTTATGTGTCCAACTATTTTTTATATTCGTGTATTTTATATATGATTACAAATGTCGTGTTTTTGTTTCCATTATTATTATAATTAATATGTGATCACCTGTTTAACTGCTAACGAATAATATGTTTTGGTGCTGTTATCTGGTGTTTATGGTACATATACATATATATGACACAACTATCCTTGTATGTGATATCCTACAAGCTTTTAGATATTTACTATACTTCCTCGATTTTTTTAAACTGCTTTAATTTACTATTATTTCAATCATGACACTTTTCACACCATGAATCATTTTGGTTGAACTATATTGAACAACTATAAGTGTACTTTCTTTTATCATTTATAATAATCTTATGTATTATAATATACATATATACTAGATATAACATACATAATTTTTGTTTTTATTTTTTTGTATACCGTCGATTTTAGAGACATAATATTAACTCTGATAAGGTTTTAAACAATTTATTTACTAAAATTAATATATACCAAATTAATATATACCAAAATTAGTATGTTTCTGCTTTCGCATTCGATATATATTTCCGTGATAAAATATGATACATTGTAATACTAATATCAAAAATTAATATTTATGCAAAACCTCTATTTAACAGTAATGAATATTCTTTATTAGACGATCTTTAATATTAAAATTGGAAGTAAAATCAATCCATTCCAATCTCCATGCAACAATGATAAAGTATTACGGAAAATTAAGTTAGCAAAATCTTTTTCAATAAAACAACTTTTATGAACCAATAAATATATACGTAAGACAAGTAGCATAGGACTAATTCAAGCGTAATATTCACAACAGTTGTTTTTGCGTATAAGCTTCGAAAGATATACTGTATCATAATATACTATATTATGTATTATTATGTACTCTATTATGTATTATTATAGTATTTTATACAGGTTAGTAGCATTTCGCCGTATAGCATTTCACCGTCCGATTAATTATTAAAATCGCATTTCGCCGTCCGATTATTTATTAATTATTAAAATCGCATTTCGCCATCCGATTTTTATAGGTACCTCACATTGGTGTATTTTGTTTAAGTAATATAGAATAATTCATTGTCTCACTATATTATAATGTTAGCAGGATCATAGCTTGTCCACTGTGGCTTCCGTTTACAACAACATTTATATTATATTGCATTTTTCAAATGAAAAATTGAACCTATAAATACAATAAAAAATAGATTATCGTTTACATTAATTTGTTATAAGTAAATTGATTTTTCAGATAGAAATGACGATATTGCAACAATTATCAAATACATTACGTGAAACTATATGTTTTATAGCTTTATAATTTACAGGTTTTTTTCAAATTTGAATAACTTCAACACATTGAAATCTCTGAAGACATAATTAAAAATGTATATCTAAAATAGTTACTTTTTTAACGAAACAATAATAAAGGATATTTTTATAGAAATGATAACATATTAATTTATTGTTCTGATATTGTACTGATTTTTGATTAATTCCTACATAAAGTAATAAAAGTTAGTATAATATAAAAATTCAAATAGTTTTCGAATGTAACACACTAAACGTTATTAAAAGCTTTAGAGAATTGGCGCCTATGATGAATATGGTCTATTATTTGAAATTTCTTTGACGGTAGGTGTAGCGATATTCTGTATATATGTAAGTGGAAACTGTGGGATAGTTAGTCGATTGTGGTTCAAGTCGCTTAATGCCAATAGCTGGCAGAAATCGCCGCAGTCGAGACATGCCTATTTTTAAATTTAACTCTTATG
>JAYRBW010043270.1:0-11569 GCA_036023295.1 Invenusta paracnida
TTTAGCAGGCGTGTTTCTCCAGCGCTATTAACTCTATCAATAATGCTTTGCATTTCAGTTGGGGTGTTGGCGATGAGAGCAGTGTCGTCTGCATACCGGACAATATTGATTAGTTTTCCTCCGATGTTGGATTCGCGCATAATGCTTTCCGCGTAAATGCTAAAAAGTTGAGGAGAGAAGACACATCCTTGTCTTACACCTTTTTGGATGTAGAATTCATTAGTTCGTTCATCAGTCCATCTGATTACTGCTGTTTGCTTGTGATATAGCGATTGAAGAAGTGAGACAATATGTGTTAGGAAACCCATATCTAGCATTATTTTGAAAAGCTAGACATGGCTGACGCTGTCGAAGGCCTTACTGTAGTCAACGAAGGTGATAATGGCTTCATTGTCGGCTTCAATGATCTTTTCCGTGAGAACTTGCAGCAGTACTAATATGTCGGAAGTTCCTCTGCCATTACAAAAACCAGCTTGTTCGTCCGGGAGTTCAAATTCTATCTTGTCTTTCATCCGTCTTTTGTTGTCTTAATAGTACGATTTAATAATTTATTTTCTTGTTGGTTTCATTAAATGGGCGTTTTTTAAGATTATTGAGAGTCATTTAACGCTTTCATTTAAATATGCTTAATAATATTGGATAGGGTTTTCATTATTAAAGATCAAATCTAACAAGGCATATTATTTTCTCCTATGTTGTGTAACTACCAGATATCGGTCATTTTTTGTGTAGATTGTTTCAATGCAACACTCAAATTTTTCCTAATGGTAGATTTTGATGTTTCAAAATATGTTTATTCCTTAATAAATCCAACGTTTGCATCCAGATGTAAACAAACAAAATAAGCAACTGGTACCTTCGTCCACATGCACAAGTCCTAAATACTTTTTTTAAAGAATTATAACAATTCTCTCCATCACCTTTATAAACCTAATACATATTTCTTGAATATATATTTGTGCTCATATCTGGGGACAAATCAATGTTATATTGTATTTCGTCTATGATTAACATCGTCAACTAGTGAATTATATGAAATGCAAACTAGCATTTAAGTATTATTATCTGTATACATGCCATCTGTTCAGTGATGTAGAAGCTTATGGTAGGCCGTGTGTGTTTTTAATTCTGCGGTTATTCACTATTATATACAATATTGTACATTGTATTTATAATATCTCATTTATTCATTATTACAAAGATATACAAGATATTTATAATTATTCAAATCTAATATTGTGTGGGATGTTACTATACATATTAAGCATTATAATCCGACATTAAGCGTTTTGTTTTTACATTTAATTTTTTCATTTAACGCATGACGCTCACGTATTTTGGGGTTTAATTTTGTTTATGACCTTTTCACTCTATTGTAATACATACTATTTTGCTGTTCTTTGCTATTTTATAAATAAATGCGATTTCAGTTTCTGGTACTTACGATTGAGGATTGTACGTCTATATTACCTCTCAATAAAACAACAAATCGATAAGCCGTCATTATATGCAATACGCTGTATATCGTGACCGATATATACAGTCATTGTACTTTTTTATTTAACTAGTAGGTATTGTTTAGTAATAGCAACCTACTCATATTGTTTATTTTCAAACCTTTTGGTATATACATAATCTAACATTAGTATAATGTTGCGTTGTCCATTTTTATTTATTTATCCATATTGAGATGGATTAGAATTCCATTATACTAGTACATGAAATAATTTACGTTTTTTTACTTTTCTATATAACATATCCATATCTTCAATATATGTACATATTATTACTAGTCACCTATATATATTGAGTTAATATATTTATGGAAAAGTATATTGGAATTGCCTATTGCATATGTTATTTGATCGTTCTTATTTATGTAACTGTATTCTGTCAGATTTAAATAGATTCTTGTTATTTTCCTTTCCTAATTTTTCGGAAACAAGTTTTTTACACATTAGTATCAAATTTCAAAACAATTTTATTTGGTTCCATAAATATGCTATGTATGAAATTATTTTTATTGTATTTTGTAATATCAATTTGTTCCATTTGTTCAATATTCTAATGAATATATCGATGGCACATAATGGATGAATTAAAAATCAGATGACTTAGTAATAATCATATAATACGATACTACTTATACCAGGTAACGTGTGTTATCAAAGTTTAGATACTGTAAAGATTTCACGATTTAAATGGGTCTTTAAAACTAAAATTTTATTCGATGTGAAATAACACATTTTTCGTAAAGTAATTTAATTAGAAATCTTAATATTTTTTTAAATTATAACTTATACCGTAATATTTCCATCAAATTCTTTTTATAAAATTGTTATATTGTGTTTACATATATTTGCAAATGTTATAAATTTTAATGGTGTAATATTACGTTTTAATATATAAATAAGCAAATGATGCAATATGCCTTCCTTATAAGAAATTGTTTGTAGATTTGAACTTAATCACGTAAGTTCCTAATTGATTTTTACGTTGATGCTCTCACACGCATATTTTCAATTGTTATTACTTGTTTATAAAACGAAATATTATTTTCTGATTCGTGAGTTTATGCTTCTAAATACATTCATTACTTGTACTGTTTTCTTGATTGATTCTCCAGCCAGTAAGTCCTGTAGCAAAACAGAACCCATAGTTAGGGACCGATTGATGGATTATCAATCCACCGAGAGCCTTTCCCCCCCAACTACCAATCAACCCGGCGTTGGAAATGTTACCTTGGTTTCATCCCCCGGTGGCCAGCATGGTCAACAACCCTTCCTATCACGTCAATGGTCCTTCGATCAGACTGACCTGGTAGTGGCAGCAAGACAGGTCGCCACTGGCCCTCTAACATCTTCAGCTTCGAGCCAGGCAGTGAAACAGCGTCTCAAAGAATGCGTCCTGAACAGACAGATGCGATTGGCGCTCCAACCCAACTCTTCTATCACCTCCTCTTTGGATTCTGAGTGCAGCTCACCTGGTGGCTCATCGCTCTCTTATCCTGCTACAAGTATGTCTATAATGAGAAATAAATACGGTTAAATGCATTAATTAGATCTTAGTATGGCAAATTTGACTCACTGACATCAAATGAAAAAGTACTGTTTTCAGGCTAACATCACAGATTCTTCACTAAAAAGTAGGCTATAAATTTATCAAAATTTTTATACAATTTGAAAACGAAAGATATACATTTTTTAGATATGCATATCCTTATCGATTTTTTGCCTCGTTCGCTTGATTTCTATAAGCGTAACTTAGTCTAAATGTTGACTTTAATGTTCTATAAGTATTTCGTTTGGTACAAATATGTGTGTATTCCTCATTTTGTTTCTCCTTTGTAAAAAGTATATTATGTTTCAAAATTGATACGATATAGACGTAATTTAGCAGTAAAATATCTGTTATATTAAAGTGAAACTATTCTATCTCTTACAACTATTCCAGTTGTGTATATATGCTACATTTTATATGGTTAAGGTTATCGTTGCATTAATTTACGAGTTAATTATGCATTCTTCTCCGTAGGTGGACTCATGGCTTCAATCCTTTAATGTCGTCTATTTTTAATTCACCTATTTATTCTTTGAACAGTTAATACATAAGTTGACACACACTATAGGTATGTACAGTTACTTTAATGTTAGAAATTTATCTGTTTTAATTTAGTTTTATATGTATTAGTATAAAGTATATATAGTTATATACATAATAATGTGATAATTTAAATAAGTGTTTTTATATACAGTGTTTTGAAAAAATTTGTCAATATCATGGCCTTCTGTATACATCTTAATATAATTCACTGTTTTACATATTGTACTATTTCTAAAATTTAGCCAAGAGCCATCTTATTATAATTCTTTGGTTTGATCTTCTTAAATTAATGACGAATTAGTAACTCTAGGGGTGGGATTGCATTAGTGACTGTTCACTTTGTTTTCTTATAATTTTATTATGAGTTGGAATTTGTTGTCACTTCTAGCTAGCCATGTTATATACTGGAATTTATGTAATGTGACTTTTGACTTATACCGCATAATGCCCGCCATTATTCTACCAAGAAAATCCAAACGTTTCTGATTACAAATGTAATGCAAGTAAAATAATCCTAGATACGTATGTCATATTAATCAACTTCCATTGTTTGAAGCGCCTTCTTTATGTTGATATGCGCGAACTTGGTGGTTGCTTACTTTTTAACCGAGGAGTTGTTAAATTATCACTATTATAGTTGAAAAAGTAAACTTCTATCTGTCCACATGAGTGCATTCAGATATGCATTTTATGTTGATGTCGTATGGACGCTTTACGAAACCCTCAATAGTTGGTGCCATAATGTTTACATATTATTTGACAACTGTATATTTTACGTATGAATTTAATTAGTATATCAATGTCGAATTTACATATTTCATTGAATTAATTCACTGCCTCTTCTTCTTCCTTTAAAGTACGTACTACGATACTAAACTATTACACTCCTATTGATTAAAGCGCATTGACTAATCTATATCTTAAATAAGTTGCTTTTAATCAAAGACTTTAAATACGACTTTAATTCTAATGTCTTTGCTTTTAATGCACACCTAGTGTATGGTTGTGTCATATAAATTATTCATTTTATAGGAATTAAGGGTTAACTATTAATTATCGTAATCGTTTTTTTAAGTCCTACATAATATAACGTATATATATCAGTTTAATTAACAATTTTTGTGTCATCGCAATTTTGAAAGAGTAATTGACATGTGATTTTATTGATTACTGGGTCTGCAAAAACCTGAAACATTTTAAATGTAATAACATAATAGGAATATAATATTATGACGCTGTATTTTCAGAACGATTAAATTTTATCGCATTACAACCATTCCACACAATATTTTATTGAGAAATATATGTGTTAATGGTACATTTGAAAAAAATTATGCTTGTGAAATTAAAGTCAACTTTTAAATCTAATAATCTACTTTAAAATATGTTTCCGTTTTGTTATAATTTTTTTCATATCTATGTTAATGTATTATATTAAATTTATTACATGGTTTTACTAGAACTTTTTGAAACTACATTATATAGTAGTATATTTACTATATATTGTAAATGCAATCCGGTAATATTTGTTGATTACTTTTTTTAAACATAATTCCATATCATGTTGACGTTGAAAGCTATGTTAAATAGAATAGTAAAAACACTAAGATGTATGTTAAGAATTGTGAACCTGTCACTTAAAACAGGTGGTGTGGAGCACGTGATGCGCAGTTACCCTCTACCGACCCGGATGGCCCGGCGGATGAACTACAAGCATCCCTCTTCCTCTCAGAACTCCTCCTTCGAGACCTGCGGAGGCGGAGGGGGGAATCATCTCCATCAAGATGGGGGTATCGGACAAATAGAGGACCCCGCTGCCCTTCTCAGAAAGACAGCTTCCGAGCCTAACCTCCTCAAGGCCAGGTCCAGTCTTAAGCGCAAGGTCACCGTTCATTCGCGCCACTCTGCCAGACATCCTCCCCTCGACCGCTCTACAAGCCTTCAGTCACCTCCCCCTCTTCCGCCTTCTGCCACATTGTCTACACAATCATCGGGACTGCTCGTTATACCTCCGGGACAGACTGTAAGTTTCACTCTCCTTTCTTCTACTTTCCCCTCCTTCCTTTCCCTAGCTTCTTTCTGCTTACTTTTTCTAAAATATACTTACTAATAGTATACTTTTTATTTATTTATTCTGATTGTTTACCTTTTGAGATATTTCCATTATATCTTTTCAATATTTTACTTTGCCAATATCTTCCTAATATCCCTCTTTTCTCTCTCCTGTTTTCCATTTCCTTTCCTCCATACAATATTCCTTTGCTTCATCTTCTCTCTTTTATTTTTCTCTATCCTTTTTATTCGGTCTTATTTTTCCTCTTTCATTTCCATCGCTTATTTTACAAAAACACGAACACAATTTGTTTTCATACAATTCTCAATGATTTTGAATAATCATCTTATTATTTGCAATTAATGTCTAACTTGTCTGTTATTTTTATTATTTCTATTAAATACTACCGTGTAGTTATTCTTGAAGGAAACGATTTCACTGGATTTTTTCACTTAAAAGGGTTATTTCTGTTTGTAAATGTCTACTACACATAGTTCTTTGAGGTGAGTAAGTCTGCATGTGTCCAAAAATAGAATTTTTTAGCGAGTGCAAATGTCAGTTAGTTGATTTATATCATAGATCACCATCGTCTTCCTTCAAAGCCATAGTATATCTAACAGGTTGCACCTTTCTCTGTATTCTCTCTGTCTGTCTTTATATCGCTGGATTTTTACCTTCTCCTCTCTGAGTCTATCAATTGACTAGGTGGATAGGTAAGCAATGATAATATCTTCAACTTGGCATATGAGTATCTGGCGCTCCATCTAATTTCTTTCTAAGCTAGAACATGTATACATTTTCCCATATTTTCCCTGTACAATACATACGGCACATGCATACATGCCATATATATAGTATATAGATTCCTACCAGCACTATTTTCTTCTTTCCTCTACGCTAGGTAAACTAAACTAAAACGCGGATAGATGGAAATATAATTTATATAATGTTCATAAACGCACAGAAAGTATTCTGAAGCATCTTGTTATTTCTTTCCTTTGGTTTGTTGGCAATTCCTTTATGTCTGGCGCCCCATAATTTTCCCCGCACAGCCATTGATCAAAGCCATATGTTCAAGTCTTGACGTATAACTTTTTTTCAGTTTAGAATATTGTTTTTTGAAGCACTATTCCAAATACTTCAGTTGATTTTACAATACAAAATATTGTAATTTTAAATTAGCCTTTTATGCTGTGTTACATGAGTTTTAACATATTTTGATATTACATTTATTTTGATTTAAAATGTAATATGAACTGCCGTCTGCGAATTTTTCTTTTAACTAGCACACCATTTCTACGGGTTTTTGTGACAATACACAAAACGCTGTGGTTACTCCTTTGTGAACAATATGGGATAATTTCTTTCCTATAATATGTTGGCGGTAGCTGATTGGAATTGGTTATTTATTTAAATGTTTTTTGAGTTTATTCTGAGCAATTGTGTTTATGAATTTAGTCTTTAACTATTTTTATTATATAAAATACTCTGCTTGCTTACTACAACATTATTTATTGAATGTTTAAAAAACTGGGGTTTGCAAATTTGTCAATATATTATAATCATGTTTTTCATACATTATCACAGCTATAATAGTGCAATGTGTATTTTAATAATCTAAAACCTGTATTGTGATTCAAGTCCTAAATGAGATCAGAATTGTTGTTTTGTTGATCAAGAAGTACACAGATACACGAATCCAATAATTTATAGTCTAACCAACGGCTGTCTTTAATATGCTAATTAATCAGATGCGCTTTCAGTCTTGTTTACTCTGAATCACAATTAGAGCTTTATCCTCATGTAAAACTGGTGTAAATAACAATCTTGCACGTGATATCCACAAAGTCGCACATAGATACATGCATTAGTGTAATTAACCAAAAAGCACAGATAGATAGAAAAATGGGTGGTTAGTAAACTACATACAGTTAGTAGTTCTGACTCTTTCTTATGTGCAGGTATCGTATCATTCATCTCTACCTCCTGTTTGAAACTCTTGAAAAGTTACTAAACTGGCAAGAGTTTACCTCATTTGCCCTCCTCCCCCCTCTCTTGTTTTGCTGCAAAATGGCAGTTTAATCGTCATCTAGTGCAGGCATCGTAGCCGTTAACTTTAAATACAGGCTGGCTAGCCTCGATATAATAATATCCCCTATATTTTTCAGTGTGTGTTAATATTCTGCGGATTCTAAAAATAGCCTTGTTCGCATCTCTACCCTATCCTCTCAAGCTTTTTAAAGTAGAGAGAGAAAATGCTACATCTCTTTCGAATGCACTCCTCTTTCCTTCGTCTCTCTTCTTTCTGTTGCTAAAAATAAATCGATGAACCATCCTTCTACTGTGGTTTTACTTGCTTTTCTATTTTTTCTCTTTCTATGGCTTATTGTATAAAATAATGCTACATTATCATCATCATGAAGGCTCATTTCATTAAACCACAATTTTTTGTTTCACCCTATTTCCTCTTTCAAAATGTATAGAAAATGTAATTTTGTGTAATGTAGGCTAAAAGAAGTCAACCTTTAAATTGTCGGTCACTATATATTATGATGAATGGCGTACTCAGCATCATTCTAGTGCTGTGCTTCATACTTTCTCAATCCATCATTGTGTACATCTCTTACACACCAAACATCAATAACATAAGTCTAATTTTAGTTTTCTGCATCTCTCGCATAGCTTTAGTTTTGACTGAAATTTATATATGTAATAATGCTATGTATATATATATATACATAGACATAAACACATTAGGCTGTATTCTTATATAAACAAGTAAAATCAATGTATGTACAATTGTTGTGTATATTATTAGCTTCTTCTTTATATTTTTCTAATTACGAGCTTACCATTAGCAGAGTCGTTAAGTATGTGTCCTTCACACTCCAAAACTTGTGTTGCCTTGTTGTTGTTATTCTTATACTGGCACACTATTTATTCATTTATTTACAAGCTTAGTTTACTAACTGACAAACTCGAGATTAAAATATCATTTGTTTGATCATTGATTGCATCTTTTGTTAGTTGCAAGTATATCGCTAACTACTATTTATTGTTATCTGTGATTATGGTTCTCCTTGAATACGGGAAGTGTTGAAAATAATATATATATTAATAAAGGAAAATAAATAATTTCTTTATTGCACTAAGTGTAATTTTTGTATCATCGAAGATTGTTTGGCTTGACTTCACTTTTTTACATTTTTATTTCAAATCTAACAAACTGTAAAAAGTTAATTAGTTTCTTGTGTAAAATTATTATCTCTGACCAAGATAATTAGAAACAGATACCTCGGGGAGTCCTATGATAATATCTTCAAAGAATGACATTGTCTTTTTATTGCAGTAATTATAACTTAAATTACATGCCCCATGTCGTCATGCATGGTGACAACTTGCTCTACTGAAATTTTTGTGATATTAAATATATATTTGATCAAGCATACACTTTCCCGTTTAGGAATGGATATGCTCAATTTATAATAAGATTTTAATGTAAATGTAATTTGGCAAGCAGTGTATTATTTTCCCCAAAATCATTAGGTGTAATACTTATTTCTCTTAAGGTAACAATGCAGTGTTGTGATAAGCTGCGATATTTGGACTGTTGCCAGCGATATGCGATATTATGAGCATCTCTGTGATATTTTCATCATCACAGTTATTATATTCAAGGTGGCCACACATACTCTGAAGACGAGTATATACTCGGATATACTTGGATTTTCACATTTTAATATTTTTTATAGTGTTTTTTTATAAATTCCCTCCTAACAAGTGAAAAAATTTGCACTTTGCACAATATATTTTTATGGTGCTTTTTTAATTCATTCATATTTTTACTGAAAATTAATTTGAAAAAAATCTTCTCTTTTTAGATACACTCATAATACTTAATGTCTATGGGTGAAAATTTAAATAATGATCCAAAATTGACCAAATAATTTCGAGAATATAATTATTGAAAATCTCAAGACTAATATATTAAAATAATAATTCTTTTATTCAAGTCAGGGAAGATGAGGCTTGGGCAACTGCACTTCTTGTAGAGCCCGCAAAGAAAAGGAAACAGATCGAGAGTGGACTTCTATAGAACTTCTTTTTTCATAAAACTTTATACTAATTATGACTATGAACAAACTATATAATAAGATTTTTGTCAGTCTGGAAAATAGTCTTTTTGTTATTTTAAGTTGACTACTATACTACTCGAAAAAATGTTATCTAAATACATGAAATGACCGAAATTCAAATAAATGTTATTATCTTCTAAGATATAGGTACTCACATTTTCTTAGATATATACTCAGATTTAAAATATATATATACTCGGATTTTGCTTTGAGTTTCACATGGCCACCCTGAATAGTTTAAACTGTTGATAATGACTGTTTTGAACATTAAATTATTAGTGATTTATTTATTACCCAGGTTTATTTACTTCTCCCCCATAGGCTACAGCACATTTCCAACATTTTAATAACTTTTATTTGTAAACCAAACAAATACAACATTTCAACTCCGAATGAGGAGGCCAAGAAAGCGTGCGTATATATATATACTACAATTATAAAGTAAAACCGGAAATAGGCAT
This sequence comes from Invenusta paracnida, assembly GCA_036023295.1. Taxonomy (NCBI): domain Eukaryota; kingdom Metazoa; phylum Platyhelminthes; order Proseriata; family Coelogynoporidae; genus Invenusta; species Invenusta paracnida. The sequence continues at coordinate 10,254 of JAYRBW010043270.1, forward strand.
ACTTAAAGCAACGTTCAATTACAGTGAGCATAAACAGGTTTGTAGCGCCGTTGATAAAGATGGTAGGTACGGTAATAGGATGTGTGTAAGTAGAAAAACCGGTAGAAGTATCTCTTGACGGAGCATCAGCAATGTTACAGGTAGAAGGCACATAGAAAAAGGAGAGCTGTTTGAGCCGGGCTATAGAGCCCAACAAACAGACCTCTGAGCAGTTGGAAGGGCTGGCCCATTTGAGGCCAGTATATCTACTATGATATACTTAAAAATCCGTCATTTTCATTATTTGTATAGGTATAATTAGTTTAAAATCTTCTGTTTTGGTAATTAGATATTTTGTGGCATATTTTCAAGGATTTTATAGTTTGCAATATACCTTTAAATAAGGTTTTTGTAACCTGCAATATTTTCAACTGCTTGCAATGTTATGGCTGCAAACAGTTATCACAACTCTGTATATATACTTGATTAATTTTTATCATTGGTCAAAAATTTTATGATTGTTTGTCAATTTTAACTTACTTTGAAATATGTATTTCATAAGGTATTGTTGAACCTTTTTATATTGCTGAACAATATACCTTATCAAATATTATCTACAACTTTATTTTCATTTTAAAAGTTATTATATACTTTGTAAAAATCGTTTTTAGAACATATTTAAATGTATTATTCATTGCATTATCAATTGTTATTTTTATACGTACCTATATATAATTATCTCTTTACAAGTTTTTCATTGTGTCTGTTAGACCAAAGTGAGATTTCCCTTCAATGACATCCTTCTTGTTAGGAAGCTCATTGCTGTTATCCTCATGATACAAAAACGAATGAACTTTCACTTTAATCTTATCCATTCTTTTATTCCTTCTTAAACTGGTGCTTGTTTATATATTTGGTAGAGACAGACATAGTATGAATCTTTTTAGGTAGTTCAGAAGAATCATTATGCTTTTCATCTAGCTTTATTTTGAGACAAGGATATTGCTGCACTAGTTTAGGCAGTTTTAAAGTAGGTATTGTTGCTCTTCGACGTGGAGATAAACATTCAAATTTAACTTCTTCGTTTGTTAGTCTTTTTGAAGATCTTTTGCCTTCTTGAATTCAAGCTTTTCTAGCTCTTGGTCGTTTGTTAGCTGCAGCTTTTCTTCTGTTGTACTTTATCCTTTTTTCCTCCGACATATCGTAGCTCTTCTTTTGGTACTTCTGAAAGTAATTATTTTGATAAATAATTACATATAAATCAGGGAGTACTATAAGTTCTATATAATACCGGGAGACACAAGGCAGCCTTTACTGTAAAATTAGCTGTAGGCTGG
>JAYRBW010043281.1:0-11568 GCA_036023295.1 Invenusta paracnida
AACCTTAACTTGTTTAAATCGGTGTATGTATGCTCACAATAGCCACAGAATTTTTCTGCCAAACGGAGTTGATTGACGCGCGAAAGTATTTTGTTTTAATAACCAATCTTTCAAATTCCCACGCATTTTCAAATATATTTTCGCGCGATTCCTTGTATTGGCGCCAGCCAGGTGGTGAGAGCATTCTGCTCTTATTAGTAAGGGCTGCATAGTGTATTAGAACAAATCGATAAATGTACTTAATTGATCAATTACTACTATTAGGGTACCTCTGATCAATTTGTAAGTAGATACATCGAATTCAGCGACCTTGAATTAATCGGAAACTACGCGATGTCAGTATCCATATATAACGATAGCGCGTATGAATACGACCGTACACGGGCGAGAGCAGAAATAGAATGACTATAACAGACGCGCGCGCTCAGCGCTCCACCTAACCTTACTACTATTGTAATGTGAAATTATTCATTTCAGTAAAGACCATATTTATTTTGTCATTTGAAAAAGATTCTACATTTTTTAGTTTTACAATATATTAGGTATTTTGCATTCTGATATACTGACATAAATTTATATGTACTCACATTCCAACACATTGTTCGTGAACTAAAACTTAACCGTTATTCTTATAATATCATGTTACCCAATCAAGTACACCTAAAAATAAAACTTGTTATTTTTGCATGTTAAATATCAATATTTAAAAATATATAATTCTTAGTTTCACATGGACTATACTATTGCTGCTGTTTTTGTTAGGTAAGTTATTTCAATAGATATCATGCGGAAACGTTAAGGAACATCACTCTACTATAGATATATATATATATATGTAACAGTGACAATGCTATAAATTAATGCGTCTAATGTTAATATATGCGTAAATTTTACATTTTCAAATAATGTAGTTTTAAATAATATTTCTAATGGAATGTAAATTATCCCTGTATATACCTTCTGTTTCGATATAGGTATTATATTTCCTGGTCTGTTATCCTTTTTAAAGGAATTTAATCATTAACGTTTGATAAGTATAACACACACTAATATGTATATACGAGTATACATATATGTTCATAGCAATCTTAGTTTTCGTACACAACTGAACAACATGTAAACATAATCAATAGCGATATTATTCTTTAAGAGAGATTGGCATAATTTGTTCCTCCAGCACTAAATGTTGTAAATAACGTATATGTTATTACTCAGTTAGGTTTTTTAATCAACTGAGTTTAGCTAGCTGTGTTCCATTAATATAGAATTAGGATCAATGAACTAAGCATTCTCAATATACATATATCTAATAATTATATCCATGACAATCAAGAAAAAATATATACTGGTCCTGAAAAATCATTTTTTACAAAGCAAGTTTTATTTATGTAAACTTATTTTTTCTCTTCATAAAATGTTAGTACTTTGCTTTCATAATCGTGATATTTCATCATTTTATTGAGTTAACACCCCAAAAATATAACGTTCATTTTTCTTTTTAGTATAATTAATAAATTATAACATTTCGCAGTTTTCATGAATTTTTCTGTGTATCAGTTCAGTTGTGATTGTTTTGTAACTGAATGCTTTTTTAGATTTACAGCTCTGGAAACCCTAATATTTATTCCGATGACAGTGTATTGATCGTTATAAAAAATAGTCTTGACCAAGGATGTCTAAACCTTGCTAGTTTTAGTCATTTTTGATCATGCTCGGGACTCATGCAACGATTTAAAGGAATTTCAAGAATTGATTTTTATCTTTTTAATTTTTAATTGCCTCTGTCTCTAATCTCTTATGCTCACACTGACAAATAATAAGTAATTTGTGTGAAATGTTGCTGTACTCATAATTTGAAATTCAAAACTACTATAATATATCCTAGTTTAAATAAAAGTATACACTATACGTGCCAAAAAGAGTGCGGAAATTAGTAAAATATTATTTTATAATATCAATCAATTTGTGGTAGCTCTGAAAATAACTGATTTCGCGTTTCTCAGTAAAGGTTAGATTTCAGATTCATTATAGCTGTAACACAAAGGTTAGTTATACTCCGTGTTACGTCCATAGGCTTTATTCACGTCCTGAATCGAAACTCGTCAGTGAACACGACACGATCCCATACCTCATACCAATGTGCTCCGCGCCATACACCACAACTGAAGTCTTGTTGCGATATTTGCTGAACTCAAATATGGAACCCCGTCTTCGCCTCATGATGCCAACACGTATTTTTTCAGGCGTCTGTTGATCGTTCAAAAGGAAACCGATTCGTGCCATCGCTGACGTACTTGGTTACTGAGTGCCACTCAACAGAGAAGTCTGTCGCTTTTAGTAATTGTATTTCATGGCCTTATAGGAGGGCTCTTGTTCGGAAGATTCTTGTCATTTCTGAACATGTGATGCTTGGAGGATATATATAACCCATCCTAAATAATTTTAACTGTCAATGTTGGCTATAGCAATCCAATAGCTAGGCCATACCTGAAAGCTTCCTCAACAAGTTTGCGTCTTGTAATTAAAAACACTAATGAATTTATCATGTACAAAAGTGATCTGCCTTATATAGTACCTTTAAACATTTGTAAATTTCACTCGAAAAAGATAATTAAATATTAACAAGCGTGTAAAATATTAGTTCCTATTGATTGATGAGTAACACTCCAGCCATTCGAGTATATTTTAATTAATTTAGAGTTTAGCAGTTAATGTTTTAGGTGTGTGAATTTGAATTTTCTATTTGGCACCTATAGTGTATATTATGTGCAATATTCAGAAATAGATTAATAACTATAGGTACTTGTCTAGAGAGATTTCTATAAAAAAGGAAAATTACCATTTGCGTAATATAATTAAATTATTTAAAATGTTTTACTTTACTTGTATACCTATTGATTTGATGTCAATACATACGCGCAAAGATTCCACTAAATAAAGTCTACCTAACAGCCGTATATAACTTTATGTACATAGGCGAGATACAACTAATTTAAAGTCAGAATTTAATATAATATACGCAGATTTACTTGAAACATAATTAAGATTACAACCATAAAACTTTATTGAGATTCTGGCAGTGAGAACCATTTTTCGATAAGTACCCGAATAGCCGAAATATCGCTAGTTTTGGAGACTTTCGTATCTATCAAGTAACGAAAAGGCCTATTTTGCCTTGAGTAAAAACATCTGCTGTGCTATTGATTTAAACAAAATTTCCTCTCTATATAGTAGTTATTCTAGTTCTATGATATATTATATGCCAATTGGAATTACGTTGATTTCATTACACACCTAACATGTATACAATACATTGCCTAAAAACGGAACTAAGCAAACACTAGAAGTTTTTATTTATAGTTTTGAATAATAATTAATAAGTATAATTGAATATTTCCATAACTACTAAATAAACAACATGGTTAACTTAAGCTATACATGTTGTGAATATCAAAATATAAACTATTGTGTGACAATAATATTGGTATCCCTTCCTACTTTACAGTACTTCCAAGATGAAACTCAAATTAAATGCTCAATATATTCAGATCCACTGTGTTTAATCTACAAGGCGCTCGGATTCACTAATCAGATGGGAAATGCCGCTGGCGAAAGTTAGTTTTCAATTGTGTTTTCAATCTTTTATATTGTATGTTTAATTAAGGTTTTTCCTAATTGCTTATCCTTTCCCATCAGTTTAGTCTACGTTAGTACTTACCTAGTTAGTATTAAAAGTTACGTAAGATATGCAATCCTGGTTTATTATAATTTTTTATATATACTTATCCCATTCACCGATCTATAGGAAAAAGCAAACACATCAAATCAGGTTGGCTTTCAGGAGTAATTAAAAGTACATTCCGAGCGATGATCATTCAGGATTTTACCGGGAATATGTCGCAAAATGGCGGCGCTCTTATTATTGGTCCAGGTAGGTTTATTTCACTTCTATGTTACATAAATATATTAGAAAAAGACTTTCTAATTAAACCACGTTGATGTATTTAACATCTTTGACAACAACTATACAATTACAGAACACAGTATATGCTACACATTAGATTCAAATATAATCGCGTTATATCTAACCCTCATTTAATCAGAATGCAGTAAATTGGCTAATGACACATTATAAGAAGGTAATATAATTTCCAAATAAAAAGCTTTAACTTAAAAAGTAAAAAACGCTTTAACTTTAGTTCTTTTGTTTCAAAAAACGATTTAAATATTAATAAAATAATATTTATTTTTGGAAATATCATTAAATTATTTATTAATGCAATAATATTTTAAGGAGATAAGTTTTCAATATTTGATCAATTACGCGTGAATTACTCATCTTTACACATAATATCATTTCACATAAAGAAAACAGAAAGAGTTTGCCCTACCGTCATTTTAAAACTTTTTAAACTCACAAATAATTGTAATTTGTTATATTATATAGCGCAATCGAAATTCTCATATGTACTAAATTTGTTATTTATTTTTGCAAGAATTCATGAGATATAAACGTTTAAAAATATAGTTTTTACATTAAAAATGCCCATACCAAGCTTACAACTATTTTCTAGAGCCTTTGTTTACCAAAACCGATATTCCACTTAAACTTGCGGGCTCTGACTAGTTGGTAGATTTAAAGTCTTCAATTCACGACGGCTCTTGCTCTTTCTAAACTGATTTCATACACAAAATACTAAATTTATTTACATATTTATAATTGCTATATTAAAGAATAGTAGAATATCACAGGTTTTTTTATGTCTTACTTTTAGTCATAGAGAGATATACCTAACTTAATATACATATGTCAAGATATAACTTACAAGCCATCATAAATCAAGGGCCTAAAACTTGAATTCAAAAGGAATTGCAAGAGGAAAATTCCAACTTGCAAATTAATTAATCAAGTACGTATATACCGAATAAGGATATATTATACTGATTTCTGCCTATTAACTTTTAGCGGGAATGTATTTCTATATTCAGGACTTGTATTACAACGACTTTTTAAAAATCAAATCCATTAAATATATCTGTAACTAGTTGTTAACCGCTGTGCACAAAATATTATAATGTGCCAGATTGTAACAAATAAAGTGGTAGATATTTTAAGCCAAGCTTAGCGTGAATTTGCACATTGGTATTAAGCTTTAAAACTATATAATATGTATATCCTACATCGATGTTAGAGTAAGTTTAATGTCAAAGATGTTCTGTCAATTAAAAAATTATAATAATCCCATGAATGTTATTTATTATGGTCGATAGTAATTGTTTTATCAACACCAATTATTTAAGATGTTTCTTCTATTCATAAAAATGCATAGATAATAATTAATTAGACGTCTGAAGCGCAAACTATCGTATGCTACTTTTTATGATTTTCGAGAAATAAGCTCTAAAGTTTTCGTCTTTTTTATTTAAAACATTTGACTATATCAAAGAGAGTGAAGTAGACAAATTCCATGTAGGATATCAAACAAAACATATGCCTTTTCAACATGTGACCATATTTTTTATATTATATCTAGTATTAAGCGACTTATTTAGTATATTATGATACTTTGCATCTATATCTTAATTTGATATACGATATGAAGCACAAACTGTCGTATAATTAAATGTCTATATATAAAATTGATATACGATAGATTGCATTCTTCTAAAAAATAGCTTTATTTCTATTTAAAACAATTAATATATGGAGAAAACAGTAATTAAATACTAATAAAATTATGCAAACAGTACACAGGCAATTAACAACCGTCCAATAAGTAACTATATAATAGTGTAAATATAGTATAAGAACAATTATATTAATATAAATCAGAGCTTTTTGTAGATAAGTGGACTGATTAGATATTATACATAGATTTATAGTTTAATACGATATAGTATAATAAAGTAGTAATGTTCAGAGTAGAGTCGATGTAACAATATGACAATAACTTAGACATTAGTCACAGTCACAATTACCCATCAAATTGCAAAATGTTAAACGGAAGAAGATTAATTTCAAGTCAGGAATTTCTTCAATATTGATGTACCAGTTCATAGATAGAGGAATTGTCTTCTGCTTACAAGCTTGCATAAGTTCTGTTTTTTGCTTTTGTCACAAGCAGCCTTTCAGTATAAGCTAAGGGCACTTCCATTGTAGAAGGGTGCTGGAGAGTCTCTCGATGAGTAATTGGAATTTGTGAATAATCGTCGGTTGTCGAATATTTTATTTTAACAGAGCCTTCATCAGCCCAGCAGACCATTATTTGACGAATCGTGAGTCACTTGACAGCGTCTTTTTTTCATAAAAGTTAACATTTTTGACAACAGATGGGGGAATTTGCTTCCAATTTTTGAACGAAAGGGAAATAACCAGTATGGTGATCCTGTCTTGTGCGCATTTTTGATTGTCGACGATATTTCAATAGGATGGAAGAACTCTTTGTCTCTCATGGCACAACGAATTATGCTGTGTATATTGTCGCTCTCCTGTTGTGTATGCATCCGGATATAGAATATTTGTGTGATGGTTTTTATGTTTTTCAGTTCGTGTATTTTTTTATTTAGAAAAGCAGATATTACCTTGTTCCTATTCTGTCCTCCACAGGCATCCGAGTATAATACAATTTCTTCAATACCTTCCTCGTCCAGTGTTTCCAGGTACATCTCCACCATGCTGCAGATTTCGTGTGCTCCCCTCGTTCCTTTTGTTTCATCCCAAACATAGCAATCTATTTGTAGCTGGTTCAACTATGGTAAAATTGAAAACATGAATTTTACTCATATAGAAAAATCAATTTCGATCAGATTTGTGTAAAGAAATAGTTGCTTGGAGATCGAAGTTTGGGAATTTATTTTGTGATTTATCTTGCTGTAAGGCTAAGCTTCTAATAGCTCGAACAGCATCCCCTTCGCTGACATGTAGATTATGATCTTCTGTTTCTTTTTGAGTAGCTGTCTTCTCATCAAACATTAAACAATCTTAACAAATATCTTGTGTTGTTTGATGCAAAGAAATTAAATGATCATGGAATACAATTTTGTATTGGATGATTGGAAAGTTTGATGATTGAAAAGTTGATGAAAAGAATGATTGGAAAGTTTGATTGGATGCTATATCTATAACATTTTCTTCTGCACAGTTGGCAGTTATGTGTTATTGTAAAACTGATATAAATTGGCAGTTTAATTTGCTTAAAAATTCCTCCTCAATAAAACTTTTTTGTTGTTGAAATATTCTTCTAAGTATCCTATTTCAATTCTATACTACTGTTTTACTATAAGTTAGTATACGATAGTTTGCATTTAAATCATACGATAGTCTGCATTTTAAAAGTACATGTATATAAATGTGAAATACGATTGTTTTTTGCTTTTTTCTTTAACTCAGCAACGATAAGGTATAGAATTTCACTGTACTTACACACATCATATAGATTATAAAATGATTAGAGCATTTCCATATCTAACTCATTTTTGAAGAAAAAAATGGTATACGATAGTTTGCGTTTCAGTTGTCGAATTATGTGTCGAGTATTGCTTTGATATCGAGTCCGGGAAATTATTGAAGTCCCCTCGTACTTATATTATATGTTTTTCTTTTAAAAATCTAGTAATAATTATAAATAGTAAATATTGCTGAAATTTTTAGGAATAAGTAGTTGCGTTAACAATAAGATTTTAATAATTGTCCTTAATAGAGTAGGTAATATATTTGCGCTAGAAATACAAATTCATCAATTATAATAATTATATCAATATCCAGTATTTCACTGATGGGGCGTAATATTAGTTACTCTACCGTTGTTCTATTGTTGGTGCTGTGTTTCTATATTTCAGGTCCCATAATTCATTTCAGTTATGTGGATCAAAACATTTTCAATCACTGTCCAATCAATACTCTTTTAAGCAATATCGGCGCCAGGCGAATTAACTTCCCTGGTGATCAAATGGTTGAGGATATCTGACAGAATATAAATGTCACGATTGACTACCATTTTATGAATCTGCCTTGTACCACACACCTTCCACATACATAAAAAAATTGCCTATATACTTTTATGTACAATACATTACGTTTTAGATTATGTACTTTTATAATTATTCTAGTGTCTTGTTGTATACTACCCAAAAATAGTAAGCTATCCTAGTACCTTGTTTTATACAGAAAAATGTATTCAAGATAAGCATGCAATTATATTAAAATCAAACTTTCAAGTACGTGCTTAAACATGCACGAAACTGTTTTATACCTAATTACGAATACGGGATTAAATTAAATTAAGTTATTTTATTTTATTAGATTTTAGGTTTTGCTGCACCTTTATACACCATATCTGACATATACGATATTTTTGAACTTATACACTGAATGTTTTTAGTATTGTGAAATTATTTAATTTTAAATGCTTTTGCCTTCACTTTATTTACTTTTTATTTATTGATTAATGTGCAAGTCATTCTGATCCACATATGCCTATGTATATATTATAACTGTTTAAATGCATCCCTCAATCATTATTTTATTCTTTGCACGACTTATTTCCATAAACTGTTTTATATCCTGACTGTGATGATTTTTAACGTATCTATTATGTACCAATAATAAGGTTTCATTCCATACTTTGCATTGTTTTGTTAAATAAACCAAAATTCAGTTGTGTTTGATCACCCTGGCAATAATTATTTTGGGATTTCACGTATAATTTTTGTGGCATTCTTTTTTATTAATTTTTGTACAAACATTGATATCGTACTTTATCTCGGGGACATCATAATGATTATTTTGTTTATCGGGGACATCATATTAACTAACTATGTTCTCGCGCTATATCTAAAAAATATTTTATGTAAAATTCTTAAAAAACGAATAAAAAACAAAAAAATTACGCATATACAAATATTTTCCCAGTGCTTAATATCACATTATTACATTTGGCAGTAATAAACAGTGACCACCAACATTTACATATAGACAGTTAGTATATAATTAAACAAGACTTGAGATCTAACCAATTACGATATGATATTAGACGATGCGGTAGCATATTTAATCTTTATTAATTTTTAGAGGATACCTAATTATATTTAATAGTGGTATTATTGAAATTATTAGAGTTACACTATGATCTTATCTACATATATCTCTTATGTATGTAACTATAGCTGTATACTATGTCTATAATATATTATAACTATAATTTACCCAGAGATACTGAATCATTTGTTGCTTGGCAATTATTAAAGTTTTTGATATTGAACTAAACTAGTAGGCAGTGAAGTTTACAAATGTTTGCCTTTAAGAATTCATTTTAACTATAACTAGAAGATGTAAAGTCTATCGATATTAGTTATAGTATTGGAATATTTGAATAAAATTCAATATCTATGGTCAAATCAAATATAATAATTATCTAAACAAAAACGACTGCATCGCAAAAATGAAAGCCAAGAAACTAGCTCATTAAAATTAAGAAAAAAATGAAATGATATTGATGATACGAAAAAGGACGCCAAGATTTAAACAACAAAATGTTAAAATTATATTTGATGATAGGTACATAGTACAGCCATCGAAGAAATTTAAATAAACAAGGCGCCAAGATATAATTGTTACATACTTTCTGTTTAAAATGCATAAATGTATAAATCAATATGGAACATATTAGATATACGTCTAAACTGTAAAATTCATAAAAACTATGAAAAATATCGTGGAAATGTTATGAATTATATTATTTTTTAATGCTTGAAAAATTGGCTTACATAAAAAAACCACTTTTGCATTCATTTGGGTTTTCATTGCATTTATAAAAAATATCTGATTTCCAAGTATTTTTCAAATTTTTTGTTAAATCATATTTATTTGAATTTTACAGTTTAGACGTATATCTATGTTCCATAGATATACTATATGTATACATTTATGCATTTTAAACAGAAAGTATTGTAACAATTATATCTTAGAGCCCTGTTTATATCAATTTCTTCGAAACATTTTTCTTTTGAGGAGCTCGGTTCTTGGATTTCATTTTTGCGATGCTGTCGTTTTTGTTTAGATTAATAAAATTAGAATACTGAAAAAAGAGATCGATTAAGTTAAGAGTGGAAATCAAACGATGAAAGAGAAATGTAAAAGTCAATTAAATCACATTATTATAGAGTACACAGCTACTGTAGCGAGCTTCAGTTATTGCCAAAGATATTATAAAAGCGACAATAATATAATATCTTTGGTTATTGCTAGTTTAATTTTATCATAGATATTGTATATTACTTGTATATTTAAGATACAATATCTATGCATTTTATCAGCTACTGGTTTCGGAAATAACAATAAAAGCCAAAAATAGTTTTAGAGAATTGGCATCTGTATGTACCTACGTTCGAAAGATCACAAGAATCGCCGACCTTTTACAACAGCTTTTATCACACAAGCTTAAATAATATACATTATATACCCATACCTAAGCTTTGCATCCATCAAATCAAATACAGTCTCATTAACCGATTATCGTTGTATTGTAAATGCATAGGCCGATATTTTAGCGTGCCGACTTTTCATCGACCGATTATTTAATTATGAATCTAGCTTTAGTGATGTCACTGTTAAAACTGGGGTATTAATAAATCACAATCAGGGAGGTATCCTAAATTAGTTACTATATATAGGAATCCTGGCCCCAGCATATCTATGTATAAGTACATATATTGAGTTTTTTTATCTGAACAGAATTTTTCCAGAGTTATTTATTTGTTTGTAATGTTGCTTGTAGAAAGTGCCAAGAAGAGCCAGTTGACAGTTCTTCTGTGGTGTTTATTACGAACTCTGATTTAAGATAAACATCTCTTTTGGTTATTGTACGTTTTCGCATCTCGAGTTGCTTTACAATTTCAGTGACATTTATGCAATCTATTATATTTAATAGAATCTATTCATAGTAGTAATATTAAGCAATTTATATTTAAGTTTTTTCCTCTTAAAATAATTCAAATGCATGAAATTGACGAAATTTATATAAAACTAAATAAAAAGGACGACTTACACAGCATGAATATTGATTTACGTGTTAGTAAATATTGAAGGAAATTTTTAAAATATTAGAATATTAAAATATAATCTTAGTTAATTGATTAAATATTAGCAATAGTCAGGTGATGATAATTATACACTTTTAATGTTGAAAATCGTATTTGTTTTTAGTTTATTGGAGCTTCTAAATTTATATTTAAACTCAGAAATAAAATTACAAAATATATTTGGAATAATTCGAGTTACCACTATAAATTAGACACACGTATTAACTTTATTTATTTTTTAATTCGCCAGAAGTGATTTCTTCTGAAGCATTTTTCCTCTATTGGTTTATAACTACTCGTTCATTTCAATCATTTTGTTACACACTCACTAAATAAAGGCCGCGATAACATCTAGCTCTTTATTGCAGCTAGTGTCGTCCTAATAATATGATCATCGTCAGGAAATATAGTAATAAGCATAGAGTACACATAGAGAAACGACTCTTATTGATTCTGTATGCAGTTTTATACTACTTCTCGTCTACCCAA